>VYZT01039758.1:0-39816 GCA_013400735.1 Pomatostomus ruficeps
GCTAAGAGAATATTAACCACACATTTTTTTATGGCAATCATATTTATTTAAGATGCCTTTGATAGTACTGCTGATTAAGAAAAGGTATTTGCAGTACAATACAGAGACAATCAAATCAAATAATAAAAATTTCCTTAAGATTCAATGCAGTTCTGCCATGCATTTTCCTGATGATTTCTCGTTTGCTCCCAGGAAAGCCATTTTTATCTCTGTGCTTCACCTTTCTCCTGCATCTTACATATGGAAATATATGCATATTTCATAGAAGAGCAGAAAAAGAATCATCCATGTTTGTAAGTAATTTGACACTCAGATGATTGAGCCCACAGAAATGCAAAATAACATTCTTCATTTGGATTTCAAAAGAAAAAAATGTGCCGAAAAGCAACACCCATTTAGTGATACATTAAATTTTTTGAGCATGGCACACCACATACTTCCCTTCCAGCAAGGGCCTCCCACCCTGCTCCAACCTCTAGGGCAGGACAAATTTATGTTACAAGAGCCCTAAACATGCACAAAAACACAGCACATCAGGAAGCCACGGGAGCTACTGCATATGGACTAACACCACATCCTTTCTTTCGGGCACCTAACACTGAACACACAAACCAGACTGTCATTCTGCACTTTCCCAAGACGAAAGCACATGCTTGGAAAGCCAGATTTATAAACAGCACACAGACAGACTGTACTTGTGCACACATATGGTAGTTTTGCACAGTAAGTACACACATGCAGGAGGCAAGGAAGCTGAACAACAAAAAAAGGAGTAATTCAGAACCGAGTGCTCCTAGACCCAGGACACTGGCTATAATCCACTCCACGACTTCCCCCTGTGGAAAAAAATTTCCAGTCTGAGAAGCTGCCTGAGGAGACAAGACAAGCACAGGTTCAGCCTCCCTGCAATGATTCTGTCAGAACCAGTCCCTGCTTATTTGGAAATTCCTTGCTTTCGGGAAGGCACACAGTAGGATCAGACACTGATCCAGTGAGGGATGCACAACACAACCTCTGATTCAGAGAAGCAGTTACGGAGGATCACTACCTAACCTCCTCAGGGAAAAAAAGAATCCCAGCATACCTGAATTTGGCCTTCTCGTGAACCCAAACATATTCTGGATCTTTCAGACTCAGCCGTGCAAGATCCTTCACGGATTTTGTTTGTGTTGCAGAAAAAAGCAAGGTCTGGCGTTTCTTAGGTAGATTTTCTATGATTGCGTTCATTGTATCAGCAAACCCCATGTCTAGAATTCTGTCAGCTTCATCGAGAACTGGATTGAAGGATAAATTTGAGAAAATCTGGTTTTAGATTTAGTTTTTTTAAAAAAACCCTACATTAAATCCATATAGCACAAAATTCCATCCATACTTAAAATGCAGAGGTTAAATTAACTACTGTACATGACAGGATTCTCTTTAGATATTCCTGTACTTCATAAAACATGTTTTTAAAAGAACCTGCAACAGAAATCATAGCATTTCCCATAATCTATGCATTACAGCCCTCAGTTTCACATGCTGAAGCAAAAAGATCAGCATGTCAAGTAAACAGTTTGGCAATTTGCAGACTCCCTGTCCTATTACTGAAATAAAAGCAGAGAATGTAAAACAGTGTTGTACCATTTGTGACAGAGCAAAACACTCTCCTGTACCTAAGCTGAATTTACCACTGAAATGTAGGGTATAAACCGAGTCGCACAGAGACAAAGCTTTAAAAGAGCCTACATTCAATGCAATTCTTGTCTAACTGCCATGAATTGCACTAAGTGTAGCAAGCATAATTTCACATTTTATCAGCTTCATTAGGTTCTTAATTGCTTCTAAGTTCCTCAAGCTATGCTAAAGATTATGCAGTTCTTAGTAGCAGGCACGCCTTTTCATTTCACTGAAAATTTTTATTCAGGCTGTAAGGATGAAAACAAACAATGTTAACAATGTAAACAAAACAACAAAAGGAGCAGAAATCTGTCTTAAAACACAAAGAAAACTGTTTTCTAGAACAGGTCCAAAATACACACACTGCAATGGATATTCTATATGGTTAGTTAATTATCATGTCAGGAAAGACACATGAGCCATAGCCAGAAAGTTTAGCATTAGTAAAGACAAATACAAAGGACCATACGGGGCACTATATCTAGGTTTGGGTTCCTTACTAAATCCCCTGCTTGTTCTTATCATCCTAGGGAAGGCATGCTCAGCAACTGCTTCAGAAAAAGTACACACAAGAAAGGGGTTTTGCTGTTTTCTAATTTAATTTGAACATGTGTGAGCTCAAATGCCATTTCATCTACATACCATGACAAGATTAAACTTTTTATGCAAGGAAGTGCTGCACACAATTATGAGCTGTTACAATACGTTCCTGAGTACTTTCAAGTACTTAAAACACTTACTCAACATTTGCAGATCAGATGCATAGAAATATGAAGTTTCATCCATGTGTTGTAAAAGTCGTCCTGGAGTGCAAATTAGCATATTTATATGGTGGATTCTTTCAGACTCTTCTTTCAGATCCTGAAAAGGAGTTAAACCAGCTCAGCTCTAGTTGCTCACACTAGAAGTCCAGTACCAGAGACAGTCAGGTCAGTTTAACCTATTAATATCTTTCAGAAAGAACAGTCAAGGAGCAGCCTTTCCTCTTCCCACAGATATGCCACCATTTCTTCAGCATGCTCACACCTGTGGCTTGAGGAAAAAGTATTTCAGAATAATCTAAATTAACAGGATAGTCCTGGAAGACTTGGCAGGAAGGTCCATCCAGTTACGGACCCTGAAAAGATTTTAAATATGCAAAAGCTTCAGAAGAGACAGAATACACACAAGAAAATGACTGGGTCACTGATAGGTTCCCATTAACTACTCTCCTCCCTGACTTTTCAATCCCAGGGTTTCCTTCCTAAACTAGCACTTAATACGGCACTCAAACATGCTTCCATACAGCACACTCCAAGAGAGTACACACACCTTTCCTCCAATGATAAGGCCAGCTGAGAACTCATGATTCTTCCCCACTTTACGCAGGACCTTGAAGGTTTGATAGGCCAGCTCCCGGGTTGGTGATATTATCAAAACCCCCAGGCCATCAGCTGAAGTCCACTGCTGGCGATAGAGGAGTTCCAAAGCCTGAAAGCAATTACCATGTCATCAACACAAAACTCCCAGAAGGAAAATGTGTAACAAATTCGTAACAAGAAGTGTAATTTAAAAAAAAAAAAAAAAAAAAAGACAAAGCCACATTAATTAAAATAATGAAGTGAAGAAACATCAGTGCATATTTCATATAGTTTGATTATATATGAATTCTAACTAATGGTAGTGATACTTGCTGTAGCAAAATTCTCCAGTACAAACATATGACAGACAGGAACGGGTGGAAAACCATAAACACTTTACTGCACAATTAATCCTACTCTGCTAAATTCTGGAAATTAGGCCATTTATATGATAATAGAAATCAGAGTAGAAAAATCTGCAAAATTTCCCTGTTCCTAAGGTTTTGTGGGAACCAGGAACAAAATGAGCACCTGGAAGAATGTTAATTATTGAAGCTTTAATTCTGGCTTATAGACTTTAAGCAGTACTATCCACACATTATATACAGAGCATTCCAACTAAAGATGCCATACGGCTCCCACCAGGATTATTCCACCTCTTAAAAATTCATACTGCAAAAATGCTGTATTAGTCAGCTAATCCAAATACCAGGGCTTTACAGGTATGAATATCTGAAGACTTCTGAAATACTGAGAGCTGGTAAGCATACTTGCACAATTAATTTTTTTCCACTTCTCATCCCTTCAGCTCCTGCCTTAGCTCTCTTCTCTAAAACTGTTTTAAAATTAGGTTTGTAGAACAAAGTACTTCTACTCGTAGATTAACTAATGGAGTAATCTCACCTCTGTTTCTCAAATTCACAAGACTACATTTTTTGTTCTCTACTAATAAGATTTTTTTTCAAGCAGCATAAAGCATAAATCTTCTTTACTAGAGAAGGTATTCAAAGCACCTACTACTGTTCCCACAGTTACTGACAAAACAGGCTCCAAAGAAATTTATGCTTACAAAATGCAAGTAACGTTTAAAACAAAGTAACTCCATAAAAAATGTATTTATTCCCCTTCAAATAATCATAACATGATGGGGTTTGTATCCACTTACATGTGCACTTTAAGCACATATATCAATTACACTTTCAAATTGAAGAAATGAAATGCAGATCATGATGCTTTGAGTAAAACTGTCAGACGTGTACATCCATGACAGGGTTTTTCATCCCACTTTTCTGCTTGCACCGAGAAGTGATTTCTAAGGAGTTCACAAATGACAAGGAAATGGAAGTCCACAATCACTAAGGTTAACTTTGCTATGTAAGGTCCAAATTGTAACACTTTAAAGGAGTGAAAACCACTCATCTGAAAAATCTAAGGAACTGAAGAAAATCCACCAATCTGTTTCATAAACTTAGTTTTCAAATGCCAAAAAAGTTGGACAACTACAGCTGCACCAGGAAAACATTCTTGAGAGAAAAACAGAGCACTTCCTAAATCACACAGGGTCTACTAACATAAGGATCAAAATGAAACTTTTAAGTCTCGGAATAGTACTAGCACAGAAAGTACACTTCATTAAGAAGCTCAAGCAGCTTTACTCAATTCATAACTATCTTGGCCTTCCTGAAACACTCAGATCAGTTGAATCAGGATCTATTAACCTAAGCTGACATCAATACTTCACAGATAACTTGGTTTGAGTACAAATAGAAGGAAGTAAATTACTTACTGGAACAATAAAAGCCAAGGTTTTGCCTGATCCAGTCTTTGCAGCTCCAAGTACATCTTTACCTTGCAAAGCCAAACCTATGGTTTGCCTCTGTATCTCTGTTACCACACGATACTGAGCTTCCTGCAGTCCTTGTAGTTGCAGGGTGGGAAGGGAGAGTGCAGGAGGGGAAGAGGAACAAAAAAAAGAAGAAAGAAAAAGAACTTTATTTAATTTTGTCTGGCCCAGGACTGCATTGCTCCATTTAGAAAACACTGTACATGGCAACACTTATCTAAAACTTAGTTTAAAGGAAAAAAATGTTCAGATGCAGATAATGTATTCCATTTTACTTATATTATCTTCCAAAGAAATTTTCTATACTCACCTTTAAGGGTTTTCTTTGACAATGGAAAATCTGAAAATCTTTGGATTTCACTTGCATTTATCTGAAACAAAATAATTTTAATCAATGCTTGCAGTCAAACCATAAAAGAGAAACTGAATAGCATTCTTTAAGTGGGTGTTAACATAAGCATGTAGCAGATTCAGGTTAGCTAGTCAGGCAATCTATACTAATTTGACCTAAGCTAAACCACTGATCTACCAGTGTATTTAATTATTTTAGAGCTGTCCTACATGGTAAAAAAAAATACTAAAAAAGTAGTTCATTGTCCTGACACCTACTAATTTAGTTCTCTGTATGCACCCATATTTGAGACCTGTTAATTACAAACACACACGGTGTCCCCAATAGTATGTGTTTGAGTCCATGAGTCTGCTTAACGATTTACAAAGATGAGGTGTGTAGCACGGGTCAGGCCGGCTAGGCCGAGGAGCCCAAAGGAGAGCCAAATAAAAGACCACACAGAGCCAGCAAACGGAGAGGGCAAAAAGAGAGAGAGGGCAGAACCCTCTGCCTTTATTTATATGTTTTTACAAATCACCGTGGATTGGAGGTAGAAATTACTACCTCTTAATTCCACTGGTCAAAGCATCAATCAATCGTATTTCTCCACCCAGTATACTGGAATGATAAACACACATACAGTTAAGAAAAACATAGATAGTTGTTAGGAAACCATGGCCATGTTTACAGAAGAAGTGTGAGAAAGTATTACAGAAAGAGAAAACACTGAGAAACTGCAAAACTCAGGGCAACAGAGGTGTCAAGTAGAGATCTTGAAAAAATGTAATCTTTTGAAGGCTGTTCTGGCAGATGTGATCAGCTTTCCCTGGCAAAGTTCACAACTAATAGTAACAGGACAAAAAAACCCCACGGGACTCAAGAAAAAAAATAGAGACTACTGTATTTATAAAGCCTGAGCCGAAAAAGAAGGTAGACTATAGAGCTTTTGAATGCATGTTGACTAAAATCCATAAACTGAGATTTCTAAATGTCAAACTTGGAGCTTACAACTCATGCATTTCTAATAGGTATTGTTTATATCTAAAAAACTGCTGAACAAAAATCTCCCAATACAGCAACCAAGCAAAATAGTCTTCAGACCCTCCTGACACTTTGTGTTAACAATTCCAGAGAAGGCCTCAGATGAAGAGCTACTGAGCTGTCAGATAAGCATTGTACCTACTTGAAGTACCAAACCTTTTCCAGGCTCTGCCTATTATGGAAAACTGAGGGGCTATAGCTGTATAATTCATCTAAATAACAACACTACTCTTTTCAGCCTAGTTCTTGCCAGTAAAATCAAGACAAATAACTTAATACGTGAATTTAATCTCTAGAAATAAAAGGTAAAAACAGGTAAAAGGTAATAACATTCCTATTAACACCTGGGTTTGACACATTTCAAGGCAAAGCTCTAGCAAGGTAGATTTCAACCTTTCACTGCGTCCTAAACAGAGCAATTAAACTTTTGCAAAACATTCTTTTGGAGAGGAGAAAAAGTCCTCCCAGAATTACAATTAAAAAAAAGGTCTTTTGTTAACTTTCACATATTGGAATTTTTGACAAGTATTTCCAAATTCATTTGGCAATTCTGAAGATACTATGTATCACATTAAACACTGGGCTAATTCCCAGTCTTATTATTTTCCATGCTAAATATTCACAACTCAGTGATGTATACATCACTTCTGATTAATTACAACCAAGAGGCCGTCTGCATAGGAAACCAGTAAGCCTACAGGATGGAAAAGTATTTTACTAACAACAAAAAAGAACTCATGCAATCGATTATGTGCAACTAAAGAGATAGATTTAACAGGTTTGTGATACATCAAATGGGCTATCGCAGCAATCTGAAATTGTTCTAAATAATTAATGTATTTCAGTAGTCAACTTCTTTTTAATTTTAGATGACGCAGTAAGAACAGATGTATTAATCAAAAAAGAACACTAATATTGTTCTGTTCTTCTACATTAAACTTCTCCAAATCAATTTAAAAATCATTACATGCATAAGCCTACCTCTTTTAAACATGTCCAAGGGGAAAAAAGTGAGAACAGTATTAAAAGAGCAAGGAATGTTAGGAAAGGCCGTGTCACAAAGCTTCCTATATTATCTCTCTGTCCTTCATACTTCCAGGAGCTGAATAATGTTATGTTGTAGTACCCCTAAACTACGAAGGCATAGGTATATTTTTAAGTCATGTCCAAATGGCAGGCATAGGAAGGACTGATGTTAGAGGTAGATCTTCTGAGAGACCTATTCCACATCTACATGCACCTGTGGAAAACACCACCAACTTCTACTTGGCTTGCTTCCCTGTCCGAAGTTACTACCTCTGCTAATCTGCTGGGAACCTGTACCTGTGAGCTCTCTCTAACACTCCATATGAGAGCAGCCAGCTCATTTCAAACACTTCAAATGCTATTCTGATCTAACTCGACTAATTTGACACAGAGCAGACTAGAAAGGATTTTTCACAAACAGCTCCCCAGCACATCAGTTAGGCTGTTAATTCTTTTCATGAGCATAACTGGATGGAAAAGACCATGTCCATCAATGACCTGACACTCAGGCAACAAAGTCACTGAATCAACAGAAAACAGCTCATCTATGAACATATAACACAGAGAAAACGGTCCCATGATTTGGACACACTGAAACTAAACTGCACATTTTCCATCTATGCTGCCACATACTTGCCATCTATCAAAAAATGGGAAAAAAATCCAGTAACAAAGTATAATGGTCATCTCTTCATTATTAATCTTGTCTTGTTTATCTGCTGCAGTCATTCTCACACACGAAATTATGGACAGGAGGCCAAGATGGATCACCTTGCATCCATCAGCCATTCTACCACTATCCCATGCACACGTAAATCTAACCCACCCACAGCCTGTGTGCCAGACCCCAGCCACTGTTCTTCTTAGAGAGGAGCTTACCCAAGAGCTTTCTACTTCCCTCGTCCCTAAGGGATCTGCATCATGCAGAACTCACTGGAGATCCCTGAAGATCCCAGCACATGGCACTTCCTCACATTTCCCCACTTTAACCAGATCCAGGGCAATACAGAAGAAACACTGGAGACCAAGTGGGAAACCTTGTCAGGGACCAGAAGAAAAATATCTGAAGAAATCTGAAGAACTGAAGATAGAAAGTTAGGTGGGCATCCAACTGTATGTTCACAAGCAGGAGAATCCTGGAACAAGATGATAGCAAAACCCCAGCAGAGCTGAGACCAAGAGCTCCCAGAACTACCCTAATACATGCATATGTTTACCCTGTCTTAATTCTGATGGACATATGCCTGAACGTTACCAGCCTCATTTCTTCAGTCTCTAAAAATACACATAAACACAACCTTCCACTATCCCATCCCTACCTATGCTGCCCCAAGCTCCACAGTGACATAGAATTATCACCCATGCCCAGAAACACATGCATGTGCAGTCACATTAGTAACACAGAAACATCCATTCTGTGACATTCACATAGACAAGGCTAGGAGTAGAGGAACATGCCATTTGCTTTCAAACAGTAAAGCAAATGATCCAGTGAAGCGCAAGAACACTACCTTGCTGGATCTTAACTAATGGAACTAACACGACCTCTTCACAATAAGACATGTGCTTCTTCTATACCTCTTATCATTACTTTCTGCTCAATCAAATTACAACCACCAGAAAGTCATTACCACCAGCGGCATAACCCAGTACAACTGCCCTGTAAACTCAGCAAAAGTTGGCAGAGCACCACAGGCAGTGCACACCTAACCCGTTATTCACAGTTACAGTGCTTCCCACTGATCAGCGTGATTCCAAAGTCGACTATCTCCCACAGGAATTCAAGGGAATCTGGGTGACAAAACCAACACCACTCCGTTCAGGTCTTGTATTCAAATACTTATTTCCTGACTTGAGGTTAAACAACACATTCATTCACACTGATGTTTGCTTTTGTGTCTGTCTTCAATGGAGACCAAGGTGTCCCGTCTCCAATACGGAAATATCCACGTTTCCTGGAGAGAAGGGCCAAGTGCTACTGGTTACGTCCGTTCCCGCCACTGCTTCAGCCTCCTCCTCCTCCTCGCTGCCCTCCCAACCACGAACTCCCCCGCCCGAGCGTCCCGCTGCCCCCGGCTCCACACTCTGTCCAGTCACGTCCACTAAAACCACTGGAACTGCGGCCGCTTGCCACTCTTCCTCTGCCTGGGGAAAAGGAACAGAGTACCCTCCCTAGCTCCTGACGGCAAAAGCCCTCCACCCGGCACAGAGCAGTGTCACCCATCACACCTCTGACCTACAAGCACCACCAACAGCCCTGCCCAGGACCCACGGATACCATCCCTCCTCCTCTTCCCGGTTCCATCCACGCCACACGCGGAGAGGAGCCGCTTTTCCGCCGCTCGCAGACCGCCGTGCCCGCCCGCCCCCTCGCCCCCTGGCCCGGCCGTACCTCGGGGTAGCGCTGCACCAGGCGGCCGATGTTCTCGCGCTCCACCTGCCACTCGGGCCGCTTCCTCTCCTTGCGCTGCAGCCGCAGCCTCTTGGTCCGCCGGGTGTATTTCTTCTTCCACCGCTCGAAGCTACGCACGGCGTCCATGGGCGCCGAGCCACCGCCAGGCCTGCCCATGCTGCTCTGCCTTCCCGCGTGGGTCGCGCACGGCCGGGGCGGGGCTGGGCGCAGTCGGAGCGCGTCACTCGCACCGCGCCGCCGGGGAGAGAGCGGGGAGGGACTGGCGCGGCCCCCCGGCCCCGGCCCGACCCCACGGGCTTTGGCCCGGCCCCCGGGCCTTGGCCCTGCCCTCGCCAATGTGGAGGGGTTGTACCAGTGTTGGCGAAAATTCGTAGTTCGCGTATTATAAACCCCAAAAAATGAGCTTGTGCCGCAGCAAGGAAAACACGCTGCGGTAGAGATTATAAAACGGAAAAGAAAAAGAAAAGCCTTAATAGAAAAGGGATATGTGCGTAGTGCTGGCATAAATTTTGTCCTCAGCAATGCGGTGTGGGGGAATCACAGAATCATAGATTGGGTTGGAAAGGACCTTAAAGATTATCCATGTCAGGAAAATCCACAAATGCCAGAGGTTTATGTCCAAGAAAGGAGACAGAGGAGACCTACCACTTTATTCGAATAAAGGGATAGAATCCACCGGGGCACACGCCCACGGGATTTTCTCTCTCGAGGTTTCCGAGGGCGCAGCCTCCTTTTATCCTGAGCTCCCGGCCGCATGACGTCCTCTTCCTTTCCCCATTGGCTGAGGTACTGGGAATGTATAGGCACGTATTCCACCCCTGAACCTACTCTTTTACCCTAAAATTCAGAAGTTCCAGCTTGTGCAGACCCCCTTGTATTGTTTCAGGAGCCAAGCTGTCTGGGCTCTGCAACAAACCTGCTGCCCAAAGTCAGTAGAGATGTTAAGACGCACTTCAAAGACGTTAATACCCAAACCTTCACCCATCAAATTGTTTCTAAACATGTAAGCTTTCCTCTCATCCAGTTCCAGCCCCTCTACCGTGGGCAGAGGCACCATTCACTAGACCAGGTTGCTCAAAGCCCCATCCAACCTGGCCTTGGACACTTCCAGGGATGCAGGATCCACAGCTTCTCTGGGCAACCTGTTCCCGTGCCTCACGGCCCTGACAGTGAAGAATTTCTTCCAAGTATCTTATTTAAACCTGCCCTCTTTTAGTTTGAATCCATTCCCCCTTGTTTTATCACTACATGCTCTGGTAAAAAGTCCCTCTCCAGCTTTCTTGTAAGCCCCCTTCAGGTACTGGAAGGCTGTGGTTAGGTCACCCCAAAGCCTTCTCTTCTTCAGATGGAACAAACTTAATTCTCTCAGCCTTTCCTGACAGGAGAGGTGCTTTATCCCTCTAATCATCCTGGTGTCCCTCCTCTGTACTCGCCCCAATAGGTCCATGTCTTTCCTGTGCTGGGACCCCAGAGCTGGATGCAGCACTGCAGGTGGGGTCTCACCAAAGCAGAGCAGAGGGGCAGAATCCCCTCCCTGGCCCTGCTGCCCACGGTGCTTTGGATGCAGCCCAGGACACCATTGGCTTTCTGGGCTGGGAGTGCACATTGGCAGCTCATGTCCAGCCTCTCATCCACCAGTACCACCAAGTCATTCTCGGCAGGGCTGCTCCCCATCTGTTTCCAGCCTGTGTTGATACTAGGAGTTGCCCAGACCCATGTGGAGCACCTTGCACTTGGTCTTCTTAAACCTCATGAAAGTCCCACAGGCCCAGTTCTCAAGCTTGCCCAGGTCCATCTGGATGGCATCCCATCCCTGAGGTATGTCAGCCGCAGCACTCAGCTTGGTGTCATAAGCCCCTTTTAGACACTGGAAGGCTGTTACAAGGCCTCCCTGGAGCCTTCTCTTGTCCAGGCTAAATAGTTCTCTCGGCCTGTCATCATAGGAGAGGTGCTCTATCACTCTGACCATCTTTGTGGCCTCCTTTGGACTCATTCTAACAGGTACATGTCTTTCTTGTACTGAGGATCCCAGAACTGGAGGGAATACTCTGGAGCTGGAATCAGGAGGAGGAGTTCTGTGGCAAGGCTGTTAATGCTTTATTTGTTCATCCATTACAGAGGAAAACTGACAAATTCAGAAAAAATCAAAACTTCATTGAAAGCCATACAGTGGGGCTCATGTTTAAGGTGCTGGATTTAAGCTCTGACATGTGCTTTGACCCTTCATAATACAGCTGTAGTCAGTCTTATTGTCCTTGGCTCAGAGCCTTGAACTATGCAAAGGGTTGGCAGAAAGTCACAGGGAAAACTGCAAACAGAGTTGTTTTACACTGCATGGTGTAAGACTGGTCTCTATAAGAGGCACATAACTCTCAAAGGAGCTAGATTTAACCAACCTGCAGATTTATATTACGCTATCTTTACATTCACCAATTCTTAACCTCTCTCTGCGGGTAGGCCTGCATTGCTCTGCAGTTGTTCAGCAGTCAGAAACAATTTGCTGAGTCAGTTTTAACACTTCATCAGCATACAGCATTAAAAACAAAAACAGGCTGTGGAATTATTGTGCCACATCAGAAAGAGAAAATTACAAACGTATTTATGCAATGGCATAAGAAGGAAGTAAACACGTTGATGAGGGGAACAGTGAAAGACTCCCAAAATAATTACTGTCTCTGATGAGGGTTTGGAATTCCGGAAAGCCAAGGGAAAAGGGAGTGTGTCTTAATTAGCTCCACTTTTGCCATACATATGTTGAGTGTATCACTGAAAGATGTTTTCCTTCCTCCCTGATATCAGGGAAACCTATGATCATAGAAATGTTTGTTTTCCCCTTAAAATCCATGAAGTTACTAATTTCAGGAGGGACTGGAAAAGTCTCCCTTAAGTATGCCCCAGTGAGATCTCTCCTTCCAGGTACAGCTTTGAATGCAGTGGTTTTCTCTAAGGGTTTATTGCTGTGCAGATGAATAAGGAAGGATACTGAAGGTTTTATTCTTGAAACAAAAATGGTTTTGTCCAGAACTTCCTGATTAAAAGCTGCTTGCAGGAGATGCTGATCCACCCCGAAGGATGTGCTTCAGGGGGTGGCTCATGTTTCCCAGAGTTACAGCACATTACCTTGACATACAAAACACAGTCCCAGTCTAGCAGTCAGACTGTTGCAGGGCTCAGCTGCCAGTTTAAGCATTTTATGTCTGCCTGTAACAGAAAAACAAACAAGCAAAAACCCTCCTGTGTTGAGTTCCTGCTATTGCAGCACTGGAGTAAGTTCACTCTTTTCCTAAGTAAATGTACAGTAAAAGTGTTGTGTTTGAACATGCTGTCTTTGCTCACCTGGTCTATGTTTTGCCAATAGGGCTCATCTCTTTCATAACAACAGCAGCAGTGCTGCTGGGTTAGGGTTAGTTAGGTTATGAGTCATGACAGACATAAATCCTCAATTAAAAAAATAAATTAAAAAAAAAGAAAATAATATCTTGCTATCCTGTTTCTAAAACAGCTTTTTATGCTGCTGTAATGAATGCTTTGAAAAGCATCTGAAAAGCATGAAAATGTGCTGATGCTCTTTAATAATTAATTTGCTCATTAGCCAAGAGGTCCATATACCAGGAAAGGAAAACAGAAAGTCAAAAGGGCCTTATCCTGCGTCCCCCAATACAAGGTAAAATGCTGTATGGAGAGTCTCTCAGCTCTGGGCTGGAGGTCTGGGAGCCTGCAAGGGCTGTGGAACCGCCCTTCTAATTTCTCTGCCGTTCTCTCATCCTGAGGGGCTTGCCTGAGAAAGAGACAGGGATTTGTAAAAGTTTCCCTTTTATACAGGAACAAATTCTACCTTGTGAAATTTATAGTAAGACATTGAAAATGTGCAAGTATATTTCAGTTGTCTTGTAATACTACTATCCCTAAAACTGTGGCAAAATCAAAGATGCTTCTGAGAGATATTGAGAGAGATGACAAATAGATGATTCAAGCACAGTTGCTTTCTCTTAATTTGAAGAAATAAAGGGAGTATAGCTATAACAATAAAAGTAACAAGGCCCTATACACAACCACAGAGAAGAAGACATCAATTTTTTACTTTAAACAAAACCTATTTCAGGAACAGTCATTCTTCATAGATTTCACTTTCATGTGTACTCAGTGTTTCCTACTCATAAGCACGAACATCTGTGTGTTTGGCAAGAGTTATTTATGTTGAGGAGGACAAGGGGCACCAAGCATCAAGGTCAGGGCCCAGAGGGCATTCATAGACCTTAATGGCCCTGACCAGCCTCACCTCAGTCCTCCTCCTACACCCTGGCACAGCTCCACCCTGCAGATTCAGGCCCTGCCTGAGTTGTGGCATATGTCATGTTGGTGCCCAGCTCAGCCACAACCATGCTGGTCATTGGCCATAGACCCCACTGGCTGGGACTCAGAGCTGCATAGTGACTTCCTGGCTTGACCTCAGACCCGCTTTGTCACTGTGGACATGCCCAGCAATCAATGACTGTGTGTGACCCTGATTATGGCCACCAGACCTCATCCTGATCCTCATCCTGTCCCTGACCAGGGAATTGATTCTTCCAGTTTGATGTAGGACCTGCTTCAGACATGTTTGATGAGTTGGACTCTAGGTTGACCACAGCTATCGCCCATGAACATGTCCTGCTCCCTCACTCAGGGGCTGTGTTTCCAGGCTGAGATCCTGGCTCATACAGAGCAGCCAACCCTTGCCGTGCCCTGACAATCAAGCTCTCATCACTTTGTCTGGGTTCGTCCTGAATGGTGACAGTGGTGTGCAATCTTTGGTATCCTTCATATTCTCTCTTGAGAAAACCTCAGGGCCAAGCTGTCTTACCACGCTGCTGTAGCTCCATATATGTGTCGTGGGGCTTTCTTCACGCCAAGGATTTAGAACAGTTGGCCCAACACCCAAATCTTGCCAATTCCCCTTTCTTACCTATATTCTTTCTTGCATTTCATGGTTGGTTGTAATCTGTTGAATTGTTGCACGTACATCACTCCCTGCACTCCTGCTGTACCATTTCTCCTGGTGCCTCATGCAGCCACATAGACTCTCATTCACAGACCACATACCCCAGTTAAGCATTTCCTCTGCAAATCTCTACAGGAATTTAAGATAAGTAAGGGTTGATTTTATTTGATAATAATATTTTTTTTAATTATCACTGTACGTGTTTGAGTTAAACTTTGGCATTCATATTAAATCCAGCAAACCAGAGGAAGTGACCCCAGAAGTACCATTTGTCAATGAAATACCACTAAAGCCCTTCTCAATGAAAAAGCCATGTGCTAGGAGAATTTCCTCCACCATGAGGCTCTTAATACCCTTACCTTCTAAGGCTTCAGGAGATTTGAAAGCATATGAGAATATTCTGCCTGAGTGTCTCTGAATGAGATACCCACAGTGAAAGGATGGATCTTCAGCGTAATATTTGCAGTACTACAGTGTAGCTTCAGAACATTTTGTAAAAGTATATGGAAATGACCGTCATATTTTTAAGTTATTTTTAATGGAGGTAATGTTCCTATCAGAAATTATTTTGAAAATTTATCTCTCCAAAGGATGTACAATATGACATACAAAAATGGTAATCTTACTTGCAAAAAGAAAAATTACTTTAAAATGAGCATTATTAGGTGTGATGGCCAGAATTGCTCAGGGGAGAAATGGGTGTTACAGTAGATGTCAGGGCCCTGAGGGCACTATTGGACTCTACTGTTCCTGCTAAGCCTCCCCCAGGGTCTCTACCAACTCCTGCCCATGGTCTCAGGACCCCATTTCAGCTTAGCCCAGAGGTATTAGTCTGACTACTGCAGGTTGAAAAAAAAATCAATGCTCTCAGTTTAAAACAGAAATTTCAATACCCTTACGCAGACCCAGGGTAAGCAACTCTAAAAAGGAGTCACAGTAGGTGTTCAGGATGGAGAACAATGAATAAGAGACAGGATATATATAAAAAAATTAATAAAACCCATAGAATTGGGTTTTCCTGTATCAAGTAGCCCTATCATAAAAGGCTACCATGGCATTATATTTTTGAAGTTGAAAGTTACATACACTGGATTTTCAAAAACACTGTTTCAGTAATTCCTGGCCTGAGCAAATGGGTTAGTTGTGATGGATAAACAGTCAGTTATTACCAAGAATCTTGTGTGGTGTAATTGAGAGCTTGCATTTTCCTCTTAGTAATGAACAGTTGTTTCCCAACAATGAAAAAAATACGAACTTGCAGATGCATTTCTTCTTGGGAAACTGATAAAACAAAAATGCTTTCACCAAGCATATAAATTACAGGAATTTCTGTTTAGGTAGACACTCCAAAAGCTAAAGATGGCATAAATAAAATGACATAAACACATTTCTTCTGGACTGCCAGATGATGTTTTGTTCTCTAGAGGGCTGCTAAGATTCATGATTTAGTCTGCGGGGCCCTCAGAATGAACTTTTTGCCAGTGAAAGCCCACCTGAACATTGCGAAAGCTGTGATGTAAGCTCTGGCCAACAAGAACAATTGCATGGGCAATGAGAAAAGCTTTCACTGAGATTGTCAGACAAGATAACCTATAAAACAGAAAGTAATTTTAGAAGTTAATTACTTACTGTGTCCTACTTTCAGTCTTCAAATTAAATCATCTGCCTCTGCAAAATGTTATGATATATAGATTTCTTTTAATAAAGACACAAGGCAAATATTAAATACAAAACCAAAAAATTTTTTCTTTAAGGAAACAAAAATGTTTTTATTGAAAATTTTAAGTATGACCAATCTTGCAAGAAATCTATGATGGGATTTGCTGGAACTTGTTTTGGCTCACGAAGCTGTCGGACACACCCAGGCTTCGCAGGCCCCATCACTTCACCCCTTCCCACGGTTTAGATTGTAGCACTTTGCCCTTCTCCAGGCTGTTGTGCCATGCCCACGGTGGTGTCTGGGTGTCTCTGAGCCACTAGGGGCCGTGACAGGCCTGGAGAAATAAAAATGAGTAGTAAACCAGGATCATAAGCGATACACCACCCTGAGAAGGACCATTAAATAACCAAGCCTGCTTCGTCTCTGTACAGTCCCAGTTATTCCAGCCCAGGGAACTACGTAAATACGCATTTAATCTTGAACACACTTGACAGTTCTTTCACAACTGGGCTGATTTCCTGACTCAGATACAGACTTGACAAATGAAATTACAAAAGGTGAGTTAACCTTTCAGATGATGACACATTCTGGAGGACTGCCATTCCCCAAACAGAATAGTAAACAGTGTGGTGCTACTGAAGTTTAATATAAAAATTACATGCTTAAATGCTGTCCTTTAATTATAAAGGCACTCTGTAGGAAAAAAGCATTTTCATTTAGCAAAGTTCTTGGCCTTTCTGTATTTCAGAATCATTTCAGGAGACAATTAATGTATTGTTTTTCCCAGATCATTAGCATAGTACAATATATTTGGTTTGTCAGATATGCGAAAAAAAAGCACAGCACCTTTATGCAACAGGCACTTATGCCTTATTGTCCTTGTGTTTATATGCTTGATTATTCTTGCATTTGGAGAAAGAGTCGTAGTTTATTATTTTGATCCTCTAGTTTATTCACCAGGTGTATTGCTTAACTCTGAAGTGTACGTTTCCTTCCTATTTATAATAATTTAATAACACCTCTTTTTGTGGCTGGCAAGTGTAAGCCACCCAGACTGCCCTATCTGCACGTTTCTGGCTGTAGAAGTTAAATATGTTTCAAATGCTTCAACTCATTAGACTTGTATTTCATAGTAATGGGTCATGAGACAAATTTGAGAGAAGAGCCATAGGCTGGGAGTCAGTCACAGAGAGGCAATATGGAAAGGCAAAAGGAAACTGAAGATAAACTGCCCTGGTAGTGCTTACTTGTGCTGCCAGAGGTGAGACTGGACCCATGCCTATGTCCCTATCATTCAGCCATTCCTACTGACTATCCCTATACTTGCAGGAGTTCTGTCTGGACCTGTATGGATAACAGCTGCATGAACTGTACAGCTGTCAAACCAAATTCATCCCTTATATAACTGCAAAGTCTCATAAAAATAATTTTATCTTCATGCTTTATTATTTCACTTGCATTAGATTTCTCAAGTAGAAGGTGCTGACAAGGCTCAGGTGAAAAGGATACTGTCATTATAGCATGAGTAGCCACGTGACCTCCAAACCCCAGAGTGATGGCAGCATTCTAAAAACTGGAGACAGAAAAGCTGCTGTGCTAAATCCCCTACTCTTCACAATCACAAGGAAAGGGTAGAAACGGTTCTTTCAGGGTGTGGTGAAGAAGTTGTGCGGATTTGTCTACAGTTCCCTTCCAAAGGCCAGTCCATTATGATGGAGTGCAGCCATGTGCCTGAATAGCTGGATTTCTAAATCTTACAATAACATTTCTGTACTTCTGCTGGTTGTAAGAACATTGGAAAAAGCAAAGTCAGAAACGTTGTTAAGAAAAAATAACATTTTTCATAGGAGATTCTGGCTACTTTTGTTTGGCAAATGAACATATAATGATTTAAAATTTCTTAACAATCAAATCTCAGGTGTGGAATTCAGCTCCAGATCATAGATAGATAGATAGATATAGACATAGATATAGATATAGATATAGATATAGATATAGATATAGATATAGATATGTATGTAGGTATCTAAATGGAGGGGCTTGGTTCAATTGCTTAGTTGCCATGTGGGGTGCTGTAAGGCATCCTGCCTGAGCTCCAGCTGCTTCTCCAGAACAGCACAGATCGCCCATGTACCCCACATTATATCTGGCAGCCTTGTGCTTCTATACCCTAGAACACTGAATGCTTATGTTCACGCCACTGGAAACTGTAGAGCTGTTTGATTCATTTTGAAAGAGACATCTGAATCCCCCTCTAGAGTCCATTAGCTGTATTGACTGGATTTCCACTCACTATAATGGGAACATGACATGCAGACAGGACATTTAAGTGCCTGCAAGCTGGAACTGACTGCCCCCTATCCCTCCCCAAAGAGTTTCATGTTCATCAAATGTAAACACTCAATAAGAGGCATGTGAAGACATGGACATAAAAAGCTTCACTGAGCTTCTCAGCAGTTTAGTGTTCCAGTTTCACTTCATTTAGCAATCCTTTAAATCATTTTACCGTCAATTATAACACTCAGAAAACAGGTTGTTTTAGCAAATGTGGTTGATTCACAGGCAAACTTAAAGCCTAAACAAATCTAACAGATCTTTCGGTGGCTACTTTTTGGATCCAGTTCAGAAAATGTTCAGTATTCTTTAATGAAATTAGCATCTCTGTTTCAGACTTAAATTAGACAGGTTTAACAACTCATAAAAACAAACACAAAACCCATGAAAGTCCTCTACACAGCTCTATAGAGGATTGGCTCCTGCCAAATTCAGGAGCTTGAGAGTCACAGCCACCCAGTCTAAGCTAACAGGCTCTGCCACTCAATAGGGTTCAGCAGAATAAATTTCCTACTGCAGAGCTCTGGTTTGTGGCTTTCAGAGGGGCATCGCTTGGCCTTGGACCTTGGATCACCACAAACTTGTGTGTCTGGTGATCACAGGCATGTGGCTGAGCCAGGTGACCACCGCAGGACCTACCTTGCTTGCCCTACTCAGGCACTGTGGAACTGTGCCTTGCCAGGGAGAAGGACTCGGTCCTCACCTGCCTCACTGTCACTCTGTACTCACTGTTCCACAGTATGTTCTGTTGTGTCAAAGGATTTTCTGTGAAGACTGTAGAATAACTACACAGGTAGGTAATAAAACAACAATTAAAATTCAATGTAATTAAAGGTGAAATTACACGAGGAAAACCGTTCCAGCTTTATATGTAGCAATGATGGCTGTCGAGTTGATTTTTTGCTACTCATAAGAGTTGGGTGTTACAAAGAAACTGTTTCTATCGTAAGATTCTTATTTAGGCATTCAGTATCTTTCTAGCTAGAAGCTATCCTGTGGGGCACAAGCAGGAGCAACTGCAAGCAAAAGCAACAGAAGCCCCAGTGCTGCTGCTGTGTACCTTTCTGTTGTGTGTGTGCACGTTGTCCAGCCAGATGGCTGCCTGTAGAGCTTTAATGGTAGCAGAACCCAGCTTTCTACCCCGGATTGTAAACAGTCTGTGAAGAATTTATGCTGCCCTGTCACTCGGTAAAATTCAAAGGGAATACGCCGTGCTCTGGCTTTCCTCATCTGGCACAAAAGAAAACTGCATGCATTCACTCGCGTCAGTCTCTGACAGTCAGTTTGGAATTTCCGAGACATCCAGCCTTGTGACATCAGGGAAACAGTAGCACTTTCACTGCACAGAAAGGGTAAACAAAGCAGAGAACACCTGAGTAGCTTAGCCTCTCTGAGAAGAAGCCCGAGAACACTTTCTTTTAAATACAGCAATGCAAGTACTGCAAAACTTGAAATCTAGTCCTTGTTGGAGTTTTGCTGTAGACGTACGTGAGGCTTAGGTTTTATTACGATTGCAATCTCCAGACATGGGAAGAAGGTAGTTTCTTTTAAGGATGAATGAAACTGTAACAAGCACATCTAATCATATGGAGTGTTCACAGAAGCACATCCTGGCAAGAATGTGTCCTTTCACCTGGCACTGCCTCTCTGCTTGCGATAGTATCGACAGGTTCAGAAGAAAACAATATGGATTCAAATTTGGATTGACAAAAAGCTACTGGCTTTTCATACCATTTATTACGATTATTCTGTTTCATTGTAAATCTGTACTTACTGTCTATGGGGCCACAAAAGTTGGCATAATATATATCAGCATATATGGCATATGATGTTATTGAAAGAGATACAAAGATAACAAGAGATATGCTTGAAAAGAAACCAGAGGTCAGAGGAGAAAATACAGGATACAGAGTGAGGGATTTCAGTTTAAATTTAGGAAAAAGGAAGTGGCTTTTAAGTTACTATTTATGTTCTTACAGAAAAGAATAAAAAGGTTTATTTTCCTTAATGTGGACTTGTTTTAAACACTGCATATCGAGTGAACTTGGTGTGCTAAGAATCCAGACCTATAGCTTTAAGTTACTGATAACAATTTATGTGTGTGTTTTGCTTTGTTTTCCCTTCAGTCACTTCTCAAAGGCAATAACAACCGAAACCACCTATTCATCACCTTCTCTTTGATCTTCACTCTTGATAACAACTATTTTGCATCTTCATTCAAATCACTCCACCTCATTCCTTGCAGTAATATTAACAAGAGACTTCCTGTTCATGGGTGCCTTTCTGCAATAAATCCAATTACTGTCGTTCCAGGGAGGGGTTCAATAGGCAACATATGCAGCAGGAAAAACAGTTTGATGTTATAGATGGATTTTTTAAAAGCTGTTCACAGTCTTCAAGATTCTGAGGCAGGCAAGGCAACTGCTATTGTTTGGAAGAGGTAACTACATTTTCATAGGTCCCCCAAGATCCTTCTACAGGATGAAAAAATTCTGTCTGTTCTTGGACAGTATGGATTGGAAAAATGTGTTTTGCAAAATAAAGACCTTGGAGATACATTATAATTCATGAAGGACATGAACATCAATTCAAATTTTGAAAAATGTAGTGAAAAAGAAGCCACTGAAAAACATGTTCTTTCTAGACATCCAGAAAACCCTTTGTAAAACACAGAATCACAGAATAAACTGAGTTGGAAGGGACCCAAAGCATGAGTCCAACACCTGGCCCTGCACGGGATATCCCAAGAGTCACACCATGTGCCTGAGAGTGTTGTCCAAACACTTCTTGAACTCTGTCAGGCTGGTGCTGTGACCACTGCCCTGGGAAACCTGTGCCAGTGCCCAACCACCCTCTCAGTGAAGAACCTTTTTCTAATACCCAACATAAACCTCCCCTGACACAGCTTCAGACCATTCCCTTGGATCCTGTCGCTGGTCACCACAGAGAAGAGATCAGTGCCTGCCCTTCCTCTGCCCTTCACAAGGAAGCTGCAGACTGCAATGAGGTCTCCCCTCAGTCCCCTCTTCTCCAGGCTGAACACACCAAGTGACCTCAGCCATTACTCATACGGCTTCTCCTCAAGGCCCTTCACCACCTTTGTTGTCCTCCTTTGGACACTCTCCAATAGTTTAATGTCTTTCTTTTATTGTGCTGCCCAGAACTACCCCCAGCACTCGAGGTGAGACCGCCCCAGTGCAGAGCAGAGCGGGACAATCCCCTCCCTTGCCTGGCTGGCAATGTTGGGCCTGATGCCCCCCAGGACACGCTTGGCCCTCCTGGCTGCCAGGGCACTGCTGGCTCATGTCCAACTTGCCATCTGCCAGGACCCCCAGGTCCCTTTCCATGGCACTGCTCGCCAGCATCTCATTCCCCAGTCTGTCTGTACAACCAGGGTTGTCCCATCCCAGGTGCAGAATCCAGCACTTTCCCTTGTGGAACTTCATGTGGTTGGTGATTGCCCAGCCCTCTGATTTGTCCAGGTCTCGCTGCAGGGCCTTCCTGCCTTGGAGGGAGTCAGCAGCTCCTCCCAGGTAATCCTGTGATAAACATAGCAAATTGCATCTTTAAAAGGAATTATAAGTTAGCCCTATTATGAACCATCAAGTCACATCTCTACTGCACAAAGCATGTATCCAAGGAGTTCAGGCAAAGGGTTCCTTGCAGTACCTAGTCTCAAACGCTGCTTGCACACAAAATGAAGGGATTCAATACATTTCCCTGATTTTCAGCAGCTGGGCACCACACTACAAGGGAGTGTGAGGAGCATGGGTTCACAGAGACTCTTCTGCACTTCTGCCAGGAAGCAGCTCTACTCAGAGTATTAAAACTCATGTGAACAGGTAAATTTACTATAAGCTGCAATTTTTTAAAAATCTCCACCGGAAATTTATCAGCATTTCTGTTGTCTCTAGCAGCTTAAATGTGCAAGCAGAATTCACAGTATATTACTTCTGAAGCATCTCAATAGTCTCATTTGACATTCCTGTGTTGGGTTAACTTTTTCCTCGTAAAGAGAGAGAAGCTGCCCTGGAAACTTTGAAGCTTGATCTCCTTGCACCTTCTGAGGTCTAGGATTAACCTTAACAAGGTGTAAATTTTGCTCCAATGATGGTTTAGATTTACTTCAAAATAAATTTCTTGGATTTATTTCATGATTTTCTTCAGAAGTGGGAGACCATTATCTGAACATAAGCCCATATTATCCTGATCACTTAGCCACATCATTTTGCCTCTCCAGCATGTAAATAGAGAAACAAAAAAAGAAAAGAAAAAAAGAAAAGAAAAAGGAAAAAGGAAAAGAAAAAAGAAATAAAAAAGCAGGGAGAACAGATTATGGTAAGAGTTTTTCAGTGCACTGTAAAGACATAAAAGCTGTGTTTGTCATACACATCTATATGCCTTTACAGACCTTTCTTCTGACTCAAGGTCTGATTTTGGAACTTAGAAAGAGATGAGAACTGGTAATATAGAAATTCTTCTCTTCTCCTTCATTTCAAAATAAACAAAACCAAATTTTTCTTACTTAGATAATGGATCCTTCAAACCCAGTGGCATATGGTGGTTTGTTTTTAAAACATTTTACAATTACTTATGCACTTATTTAGTAATTTGTCATTTTGATATTCTAAGAGCTTCAGATTAGAGCAATAAAGTTGCACTGTGTTTTCTAAGATGCCACAGTAGTTTTTTTGTCTCATTTTCTACTTATAATATCCATAGGACAGCTACATACTAGGATATGTAAATTGATATATTGAAACTCTACATCTGTTGAAGTGTCATCATTCATGAATGTTTAAATGGATACCTGCCTTGATGTCCCATTTAGTGAGATTAATTGATTTCATTAGTATTCTGTAAAGGCTTCTATATGTAATGGTGACAGAGAAACAAACTTCCTACAGATATACATAAACATTATGGAAAAAACTCACTAGCAATTTGACTCAAAGAACACTCAATAAAGAGACTCAAATCATCTAGAAAGTCTAGCATTACAGTAAACATATGCAGTTGCACTGGAAATACGGGGTTTATCTTTTTATCAGGAAGACAGTTTAGGAGGAGTGGGTGAAACAGTAATATTCAGGGGACTGAGGCCTAGACAGAAGATAAGAAAAATCCTCAATGGCTCTACTGCCTTGTACTTTGAAGAATAGGTTATCACCACATGAATATAATACGCTGGTATTGTTATTAACAATGCTTCCGATTTATAGTCACTTTGCACCGGAACAAGTTCTTCTTTCATGAAGTTACTAACAAATTATTGATAGTAAGTGTGTGGCTAAGTAGATCTCCATTCAACAAGCTACTGAGCCAGTTTGCAGTATTACCTCGGTATACATAAACTGCTTTTACCCTTAACTCAGGCAGTTAGATTATTCAGGATTATTTTGTTGGATCATTTTCACTGGAAGGAAAACACCTGTTTTATCTCTGCATATCCTAGTTGTGCAACTCATCTATCTGAAGTTCCGTTTCTTAAATACAATAATAATTATACACAACAGCAGGAGGGTGACCTCCACATTCAGAAGCCTAAACTCTTTTTCCAGAAAGGTCTGTGTTCAAAATTTTTGATCCATGTTGAATTACAAGTATATATTTTATTGGTGTATTCTTGTAGTGGAATATAGACATGAAAACAATTTGATGTTTACTATTGTATGTTAAATGAGAAGTATATCACTCTAAGAGAGCAATAATAGAGAACTATATGTCATTAAGTAATATGAATTAAAAATCCAGTAAAAGATTTGAAGTGGGCTGTAAGCCAGTGACTAAGACTTGCTCTTTCTTTTGGGTTCCCCTTCAGGTCACAGTACTAGAGGTCTCCAGTGCTCTTTCTAATCTCCTGATTGCTTTCATACACCAACGCTGTGTGATTCTCATGCAATCAAATGAATTCCCCCTCCCTATTCTGAGAGTCAGTCTGGTCTGGTCATCCACTAGACTGGAAGCCTCCCACTACTAGGTCATATTTTACCTTCATGATACAAATCAATGACCTAGTCAAAAGTATTTTCCAAGTTCAGAGTTATTGCAAGTATGTTGCTGGGTCAACCATGCGCTAGTAGGCTTTGTCACATTAGGCATTGCCTCCCTGTGCTGTCTGCAGCTGTCTCATCTTCTTCATCAGTTTCTCCTACTCTCCCTCCTAGTCACTGATGCCAGCGATTATTGGGCCTGGTTGCTGCAGGTTCCAATTTAAAATTTTGCTTTAACATCAGACTACGCCTAGCTGGTATTTTCCTAATCTCTTACTCAATCTCTCCACACATTTGCCTTCCTCACAGCCTGCTTTGTTCCACCCTTGGCCCTCACTGTTGCTTCCACCCTCACGTTGCACCAGTAAGGTAACACCACAGACCACGCTGGAGCCATAATTAGGTTTTCCAAGTAAGAAGGTCATTTGGTAGGTCCTTTCCTGGTTCCCTCTTTTGTCATTTTCTGGGCATGGAGCCAGGACCTAGGCGTTTTGTCAGCACACATGCTGCTCTTCCACCCCACCCTGGACCTTATGTGTTCGTGCCTACCTCACCTCGGGAGCTGTGCCTGGGGCCACACCCTTCTGTACACCCCTGCTGTGGAGCCACTCCTGGTGCTGGCCACAACACCTCTGTGCCAGCCCTGCCTGGGAAGCCCTTCCCGGAGCAGGGCTCCTCTGCACGCTCTTGACCCTGTGCTTCCCTGCCAGCTTCCTCCATGTGTTTTCCCAGCAGTGGAACACAACTTGGGTCCATCGAGGTGTAGTGCTTGATGGGTTGAACTTTGAATGCAAACAAAACAGGTACACAGATACTATTATAACTTACTCTGCTTAAGAAAAAGAGAGAACATGGGCTGCATCAGTCAGACATCTAACAAGTTATGGATTTTTATTGATTTGTAGGTTTACAGTGATACACCATCCCCAGATACACCCCCCAGGCTCCTCCATAGGTATGCCTGCTGGCACAGGGGCTCCTCTCCTCTAGCAACAGCAGCTCTTGCAGCAACAGAACATGATCAGCCCTTGCACTGGGTCTGACTGGGATGGAGATAACTTTGTTCATAGCCTGCTGTGTTTTGCATTTGGGACTGAGACAGTGTTAGTAGCACACCAGCATTTTGGGTGTTGCTGAGCAGTGTTTGCACAGCTTTTTTTTTTTCCTCCTCTACTGTGCCCCACCAGCAAATAATCTGTGGGTGCACAGGAAGATGGGAGGGGACATGACCAGGACAGATCACCCAGATTTTTCAGATGACTGAAAGGATTTTCCATGCCATACAACATTGTGTTCAGCTATGAAATCTATGGGAAAGAGAGATGTTTGTGGTTAAAGCATTTGCTATCACAAGCAACTGTTATGTGTGCTGAGGTCCTGTGTCCCAGGAAGTGGCTGGACACCTTCTGCCAATGGGAATTAATTCCTTATTTTGCTTTGCTTGCACAAATAGCTTTTCTTCACCTATTAAACTCTTTATCTCAATCCATGAGTTTTCAGCTTTTGCTCTTCCAAGTCTCTCCCTCATTTCTTTTGGAAAAGTGAACAAGAGACCAGGTGGAGGCTCAAGGGCAGCCACTACAGCGCACAAGCTACTTTTGTTTTGGCTGACATAGTCTTTTTGTTGTCCTGAATGAATACAGATATGTTCTTTGCCACCAGGCCTGATGGAAAACAGGTACACGTGGCACCATCAGGACATGGAGGAAGAACTGGTTTTGCCTCTCATCTTGAATGAGGTGTTTGAAAGAAAAAGTATTTCTGGTACTCTGACTTAATCATCCATGACAAGGGTTAATTGAAAAGCACAGAATTATTTCTGCCTTCTTTTTGAGTATCTTCTGCCAAGCATCACAGTACCAAGGAAATTAAGGAGAGAGGAAAAATTTTTGCTGATCTGGGTAGAAGGACCCAGTTCCTCCTTAGAAACTTTCTGCTTTTACATTACCAATCTTCTCATTCCCATCCCCTGGACAACATATCCAGCCACTAACAAGATCATGAATTTTAAGATCATACAAAATGTAGATATGTTACCAGGGGCTGTCCATATGGAGGAGAGAAGTTAAGGGTGATGGGCAGCTCCTAACTTCTTCCATATTAATCATTTGTCCAGCTGGGAGCTGCTGGCAGCTGCTGCTGTTGTTGAGTCATAGTGTGTCACCCAGGTAATGCAACATGTTGCTTTTCAATGTGCTACACCGCTTAGGTAATCCATTCTGCCGTATTAAGGTAGTCAATCCCATAATTGCCATTTTCTATTTCCTGGGGCAGCAACTGATACCCAAATCTGGCTGTCAGGTGTCCTAGTGTTGCAAAATGTGGAATATATAAATTTTTCTTCAGAAATTATGTTCTTTGTTGTTTGATCTTTGTGTACTTTCAAGCCTAATCAACAAGAAAGGAAATTTAATTGATGAAACAGATAGCAGCTAACAAGCTCTAACTGATATCTGAGTGTTAGAAGGACAAATTAGTTGTTGGTAGGACTGCATTGTTAAAGTTTAGGGCTTGACAGGCTTCAGTGATCTCAGATCCGGGGAGGGTACCAAAGTTTGGGAAGAAGAGTGTATTACTGATAGTGGACACAAAAAATGCAGAATCCGTGGGCCAGCAGGAAATTTGACAAAATGGACAAGATAAGGAAAAAGTTAATAAAGCCAACTCAGCAGCTGTGCTGAATCAGCTTCAACTGGGGAAAGGTAATTCTGGAAGTGGGAGACTGTGACCACAACTCCCAAAGCCCAGGACTCAAGAAAAGAGAATGATTGGGAATCATTAACCAATAGAAGTTTAGTACTGCTATATAAGGATCCCTCTACTGCAACAGGTCTGGTATCCAAGGACCTGCAGGGTAGGCAAGTCATTGCAAATTAGCCCATGAGAATAGATAGAATTTCTATTCTATATATGGCACAAAATCATTATTGTGCAATTTCACTGATTTGGTAATGTCTCTTGCCATGCCAATTCTGTGGCAACATTTCCACCATCAAATCCAGATGAGTACATAAATGTGATTGTTCACTGAACATGTACATCTCATAAGTCCCATTACCTTTAAAGCCAAGCCGTTACTAAGGCTTTGCTATCTTGGTTCTGTATTTTTCTTTTACTCTTAAGAAAGAACTTTCTATGTAGATCTTGTAAGCTTGTAAATAAAACAAGAAGTTAAAACTGATGAAGTTACTTTGACAGCTCTTGTGCCATCAAAAATACTTTTATTAGCATTTTTGTGCTAGTAATTAAAGAAATCAGACTCATCCTATCTTTATAGTGTTATAAAACTTACGTGTGATTCTTTCATTTGATGAAATAAGGCAAAATTTATGGAGGGTATTACGGGAAAATGAGAGCATATATAAATTTTTCAGTATGTCACTGGTCCCCTTACCAAAGAATAACGGAAAATGCTACAGTTATATCAATATAACTTGACTATATACTTGAATATAACTATAATTTATATGTGTGTGTGTGTGTGTGTGTGTAGCCTCTAATGCCTTCCCTGTGGAATATTGATACAATTTCTCCATTTTTCATTATTCCTCCTCATGAAAAAGTAAGTAATGGATTTCATAGCACAGTCACTTTTTAATGCACAGAAACTTCACATTCTTTTCAGTATGAAATACAAAGTCTGTATGGTCCATTAACAAAGTGATAATTTGCAAGAAAACTACCAGTGTAGTTATTTCAATTACAACAGGAAAAACTTCTTAATTCTGCATCCCTTCAGGACCCAGGGTTTTACTTAGTCTGCAACAAATGTTTTTAAATAGAGGTTGACACAATTAGAACAATTCAAGCACAGATTTACCCAGAAGGAGAGCACCGAAGGGGCTGAAGTTACCCAGCTAACATTACCAACCATCATCTCCAGAGCTCCCTACTAAAGAGTTTTGCAGAGCACACAGTTCTCCCTTACAGGCTTACACAGACCAACTATTCATAAGTGACTGGATTAGGCGCCACAATAAAGGTACTCGGAATGTTGTGTGGATGAAAGCTAGGAATGGAACAACAGAGCTAGTTCACACGAGAGCTGCTTGTTTAGCAGAAAATCTCATACCACAAGAATGGGCTAGGCTAAATAAAAGAAAAAGCATTCCATTTTGCATCATTGTTTCTAATGTACTGAAGTTGCTTCTATTTCCCCACCTACTTAAATCCCCTTCTTTTACTGCCAGGTGTCCGGGAGAGAATCCTTTACTTTCAGCCACTCTGTACTGATCCACTTCTTTTAATTTAATCCTGTTATTAATATGCGGAGTTGCTATTTCAATTTTTAATAAGTTTAAAATCCTTCCAAGCTGACCTCTTTTGCGTTTGCACCAGGATTGCCAAACAAGGGTTGTCTGGGGAACTTGTAACACACAGTTCTCAGCAAAGAGCCAAGGAAAGGCAGCCTCCTCTCCCACGCTGCTCATACAGCTCCTGATAATATTCTGTCTTCTCAAACATGTGTTACTCTGAAGCAGACTTACAGGTAGAAATAGAAACTGAATTCGATAATAGAAGTGTAGAGTTTAACTCCAGGGTTTGTAAATCTCACTCAGGTGCTAACTCCTTCCTTTCACAGAGGTCCCTCTCTCTCGTCTTTCAAGACCTCCATACAGGTTGCACATGCAAATCAATGAACTGTGAAGCCAGTTAAGCATTTAGCATGAATTCATCAAGGAGAAAAGAGAACACAAATCTTGCGGCTTTCTCTCTCCCATTAGTGCCACCAAAGGCCCTTGTATTACATGTCACAGTCACAGTCATGTAATGCACACCCACTGTTTCCTCAGTTCCCCGCGTTAAGATCCGGACAGGAATCACACCCTGGCTACATAGTAAATTTTCAGTGGTTTCATTTGGATAGCCATTCATTTCTATCTGATAGTAGGGCCCGAAAGGTTCTATCAGACTTTCCATCTACAGCTCCATTGCACTCTGTGTTAAAAATAATACAACAAGCCTATTGTTATCTGAGGTCCAGCACCGAGGAGCTCTGCAAAAGTGACAGTGCAAAGCAAGTTTCAGAGTTGTCACTTGAATAGAGTGGTAACATCCTGATGGACTTTAATATATTACACGTATTAATTAAAGAGCTAATAATCCTGTGGAAGGAAAAAACCTGTATTTCCTGATGTTACTTGAATTAGAATTATTAGACAGTTATCACTAAGGATTTATCTATACTGTTTAAATATTTAATTTATAAGATGTAAGGGGGAAAACTAATTTACAAGCAAATCCTGTTCAAAATATAACCTGTATTCATATAATATCCTTTCTAATTAAGCATTGGGAGTCCATTTCTCATTTAATTTAATTAAGTATGCTTGATGAGAGAGTGAACAGAAGTAATTGACAAGACCTATTAAATTCCCCTTATAACATACAGCTATGGACTTCAGTGGGAGTTAAATCAAACCCTAAATTAAGAGCCAGATCACTTCAAGATTAAAACAACTTGTTTCAAAGCCTGGAGACAGTTTGTTCAATTCTATACTGTATTGGCATTCTTCTTTTATTAAGTGCACAAACAGGTGGGATGAGATTCCTCTCACCTAACTTTAGATGGGTACAGTTTACAATTTGAAGCTAGTCATGCCAGACTCCCTTTCATACTCAATGGAGAGAAACAGCCTCTTTTAAGGCATGATTCATCTGACCTATTTAAATGTCTACTTCAGAATGAGATAAATTGTGCACTATAACCATTTGGTTTTCTTCATTGAAAATAAAAGTAATTAGGCTAATTCATTTAAAGGGAGCTGTCTGCAGTACAAGTGTTTACATTTAGTAAAATGATTACTTTCTTTGGCAGGTGAAGGTATTTAGACTCATCATCAATGTATGTAGAAGAGGATAAGCTAGTCAGCTGAACTGAAGTACAAAGGTGTTCCTGATGTTCCAGATAGAATATGCTTGCTATACATAAAGCAAAGGGAAAATATTTTTTACTCAATAATACTCTCTATTCTTCTGATCTACTATATTCGTAGCTGACCAACATCAATAGTAACTGATATTTAAAAGAAAGATGAATGGGCTACTCCTTCCCCACTCTTGGTAGGTGTATTTAGGCAAACACAATAAAGTAAGGATTTTGCCTTATTCTTGTGATCCTCTTGCAATAAAAGCACTCTTGGACTTAAGTGCTCAAAATGATCACAGAATTATCTGTGATACAATTAAGTTCAAGCCAATCTGCTGCTTAGCTGGAATGAAAGGCATTTTCACTTCACAATTTATATTAATATCCTCTGTCATATTCACAGAGGCATTCTGATTTAGCTATATCATAGTTGCTGTACCTTGTTCTCCAAAAGAGAGCATGTAAATAAACACAGAGTTTTCTCTGGGGCATTAATAATTGTACTTGCTTCAGACTTTAAACAGAGTATGATATGATTTTAGTTCAAAAACAATTTTACTAAAAATATCATTAAGATTTTCTGCTATGCAACTTAATTATAGATTGTGAGATTTTTTTATTATGTTTCATTTATTTTAATTTTGTTAATTAAATGAAAATTAAAGTAATAATTTTTGTAAAATTTATTACCTTTCTTCTCCACCCAGCACTGGAAAATCTTTAAATTCTAAGGACACCAGTCGCGGTTGCTGGTAGTTACTATCTCTGGTAATCTGGCTATTAGTCTCTAGTAAAAGATGACCTGATATATACGATGAAACAAACTTCCCTACAATGAGTTACATTCACATCTTGCAGTCAGTACACAGAACCATTCTATGTCTCTGCAAATTTTTGCTTTGAGGAGTTAAGTGTGACATATATGTTATAAACCACCTGGAAACACAGAAGAATAAAGTAATCTAGATGGATTCTAGGACCTTGTCAGGTTGAATCCCCTCTCAAAGCAGGTGTAACTCTGATGTTAGATGCTCAGTGCCTTCCCCAGTTCTATGTACCTGTAACTTTCCTAGACAACCTGTTATAGTGTTGGATCAAGCATGATTCCGTCATTGGAAGTGTTCAAGGTCAGGCAGGGTGAGGTTTTGAGCAACTTGATCTAGTGGAAGATGTCCCTGCCCATGGCTGGGGGAGTTGGACCAAATGTTCTTTAAAAGTCCCTTTCAACCCAAATAAACCCAGGATTTATTTTTTTCTAATAATGGTGAATAAGAATTTTTTCCTGGCATTTATGTCCATTGTTACTTGTCCTTTTGTGTTGGGCCTCCAAGGAAATCTGTAACCATCCACTAAAGAGCTGTACCCGAGTAAATCCTCTTAACCTTTTCTTCAGACTGAACAAACACATTTGTCTCAGCCTCTACTCGTGTCATGGGCTGCAGCCCCCTGGTCAGATTTATGCTCCTCCACTGGACTTGTCCCCATATGCTAATGTTTCTTGTATTTGGGAGTCCAAAACTGAACACAACATTCCAGATGCAGCCTCTTGAGTTCACAAGGAAGTTGCTTTCCCTGGCCTGCTGGCTACACTCTTAAAGATGCAGCCCAACATGCAGTTAGGCTTTGTGGCTGCAAGGGCACATTGCTGGCTCATGTCTGGGTTGTTCACCATGACCCTCAGGTCCTTTCCCAAAAGATTCTGTTCTAGCCTTTCAACTTGTACAGTGACATTTTATCATAGAGCTTTAGATGAGGTTTTACTTGCCTTTTTTAACTGGCTTTTTGTTTTGTTGGTTGTTTTTTTAATTTGCCTTCTTGAACCTCAAGAAGTTTCTGTTAGGCTATTTTTCTAGCCTGTTGAGATCCCCCTGAATAACCACCCTGCCCTCCAGCACGTCATCTTTTCCCCACAGTTTAATGTCACCTGCTAATGAGGATGCATTCCATTCCATCATTCAGGTCATTGGTGAAGAAGTGAAATACCACCAGGGTCACAATCTAATGCAGAAGAATACCACTCCTAACTGGCTACTAGTTAGACTTTTAGTTACTAACCAGAACTCTTTGAGCCTCATGGTCCAATCCTTTGTTTCATTGACCTCATAGTCAACCCATCTGTCTTGGTTTCAAAGACAGGTATTTGCTAGAGAAGGCAGAAGCCTCCCCTAGAACAGGAGAATGCAACTTTTTTCTCTCCAAATTGGCAAAAGTTTGAAATGAAGAGGCTTTCAGGTAATGGTATGAGAAAAGAGGAATAACAGTTCTTTATTAATATTATATATACATATATATATATATGATGGGACAGACAAAACAACAACAATGGTAACCACAACAAATAAGAACAGACAAACNATCCCTGCCCCTCTCTGAGGGGAAAGAATCCCAGCTATCAGGGGGTCTCAGATGGCTAGCCAGCTGCACCCATCTCTGAGCCAAGTCTTTGTCCCTTCTTAATCACCCACTATTAAGGTTTCCCAGCAACTAATCACTTGCTTATTATACCCTTCAGCAACAAGAATGGGGAAAAATTCCAACACAGAGAGCCAAACAAAAAAAAGTATCCTAAACCCTGACACCATCCTGTCCATATCTCTCACACACAGTTACAAAAATACAGCCAAATATTGTCTTGATAGTCTTGCTAAAGTCAAAACAGCCAATATCAATTGCTTGCCTTTCATCCCCAAAGCAGTCATCATTGAAGGCAGCTGGGTATCTGTGGTAAACCCATGCTAGGGGCTCTAAAATTGTATTAAGGTTTTGTGGGTTTTTTGTGAAAAAACAAATATATCACCCTACACAGCCATAGCAATTCCAGGGACTATAGATGGCTTTATGATGCTGTCCTGGTTTAACCCCATCCAGCAACTAAGCTGACTCCCAGAGGCACAGAATCAGAAAAGTGAGAAAACTTGTGGGTTGAGATAAAAACAGTTTAATGGGACAGAAGAGGAAGAAAATAATAATAATGTTAATTATCATAATAACAGGAATTAGAATATACAAAACAAGTGATATACAATGCAGTTGCTCACCACTTGCCAAGTAATTCCCAGCCATTTCCCAAGCACAGCTCCTGGGCAGCTTTTGGCCTAATTTATTTACAGCATAATATCATGTGGTATGGAATATCCCTTTGGTCTTTGGGGTCAGCTGCCCTGGTTCTATCTCTTCCTTCTGTCTCCTGCCCTCCCGGATGGTATTTTTTGTGCCCCTCCAGCCTTCCTGCTGGCAGGGCACAAGAAGCTGAGAAGTCCTTGACTTGGTAGAAACACAGCTTAGAAACCTAAAGACATCAGTGAGTCATCAACATGTTATTATATTAAATCCAAAGCACAAGATACCAGCTACTAAGAAGAAAATTAACTATCTATCCAAGCCAAAACCAGGTCAGATGCTGCAGTTAGATTTGGGCGAGCTTTTGTGTAACAACACATGCAGAGGGAAGCACAGGGACATTTGAGCTATGTCTTTGCTGCCATATGAGCTTTGACCTGAATTTGCATGCCTTTCCTATGTTCCTCATATGCTTGTTCACGTAAACCTGAATCTAGCATAAGCATGAAAGCTGGCCGGATAAGAAATTAAGGTACAACTACAGAACTTTTGAGTTTGAATCTAATTTCTGAAAGCAGTTTGGATGCAAAAATGCACAGGTCATTTGAATTGGTCTACTTCCAATCCTATAAAGTAGTCCCATCATACAGAGCAGCCTCGTCTATCCATCTGTATGCCCTCATATATTGACACCACTCAGCTTCAACTCTGACACCCCTCTTCTAGCTTCTGCTGATGAACTGCAAAATTTTTAAGACTCTGACAGTGAAGAACAGTCTGGTATCAAGAGGGAATCTGTTGGCTCCTAAGGATACAACTTTTAGTAGTATTTGTAAATATCCAAAAACTATTTGAGGACAGTCACTCCAACAAAATCTCATGGCAGCTGGTCATGGTCACATTAGCAGAACAGCTGATTGGAAGGTATAAAAGAAGAGAAGTCCTCAGGAACTTCTTGTCTAAGACAAGGGCCCCTCCACAGTCACATGAAACACATATTCCTGATTACAGCCATGGATCTAGCTTCTATTATATCAATTTGATGGCCCCTTATTCTTGTACTTGTAGAAAATTCCATAGTCAATTCCTTTCCCCATTTCTATACCTCATAAAAATATAGAATATATAGGACTCAATATTGTAATTTCCTCATTTATATGGAGAATATATATGAACTTATATTCAGAATCTCTATTCAGAAATCTATGTTATTATGGCATATGAATAAGTAATATAATCTATGTTCCATACAAAATTCCATATTCATGTATGAGCTGTAAGAAAGCTATGGATTTTTTTTTTTATTTTCTAATAAATTCTAATATTTAGGTTCCTTTTCTGATGTTTTCACAAGTTATATATATCATAAAGACCTTGAATCCAAGTGGCAATAGTCAGCTCAGAGTCCATTGCTTACTTGTGAAAGCTGCTTGTATGTGAAATCAGGATTTTTTTCCACCATATTTCCCGGTCATTCTGTCTTACAAAAGTCTCTTATGGTCCCTCACAGTAGGCCTTTATCCTTATTACCCTGAGTATCTTCATATCACAGACTTTCCCACCACACCAGCAAACTTGCTCACCTCACCTTCTTTTCCAGGTCACCTAAGAGTATGTACAGAGCTTTGGGAAAATCAGTGGTTACCAGTGGTTGTGACCAGTTGTTACCAGTGACCTTCTTCCACTATAATAAGTAACCTGTCCTCTTACCCTCTGTTTCCCGAGTTGGAGCCTGTTATTTACCCACAAAATGACATTTTATTTAATCTCATGACTTACTAAGTTTCCTTGGAAGCTGTTGATGATGGTACTATGAAATGTCTTCAAAAGCACAAGCAGATTGCATCAGCTTGGCTGTCTTTGTCCAAAAGTTTGCTGCCATCCTTCAAAGAGAGCACTGTAAAGTAGGAGTTTCATTATTAGAAGCCACACTGACTCTTCCATAGTGCTTCTTTTATATACCAGTCATTGATCAGCCTTACAGACGCTCTGATGAGCTTCTTGATGTGCTGAAGAAGGATTTAGTTCTAATTTAGAGATCTTCAGCAAGTTGTTCCTCACAGCTCTTTTTATTTTTCTCTTTATTTTTCTCTTTTTTTATAGGTTATCGGCCAGGATTTATGGATTTTTTTATTTTCCTCATTTGGATATGACTTCAGTGTTTTGAAGGTTGCATTCTTGCTTCTGATGACATCTCTTCCCTATGGTTTAGTCATGCCTGGCTCTTTGTAACTTTACTCAAGCCTGTCTTAATAGGTTGCATGCACTGGCATATGACCTAAATATATTAAATGCATAATTCTGCTATGTCCCAGGTGTTGGCTTCTGGTGATTATGTTTATGCACATATTAGTTAAGGAGGAAGAGAAGGTTACCTAGTTTCTGCCAAGAGAGCAGATGTTATATGCAGCAGCCAACCTGTGGCTCTGACAGTCAAGACATCAGACCTATAATAAGGCAGAAATCCTGCATAATTCCAACCAAACATATTCACCCTCCCATTCCTAGTAGTGGTTTTATACTCTAGAGCTGTAAAGGTAACAATCTGCTTCATATGGCTCTCCAGGCCACAGGCCTCTGCAGCAACCCCCTACAAGCCCAATCTGTCTTGCCCTGTAAGGGATCCTATTCATAATGGTCTCTTCTCTCCAGTCCAGAGAAAGTGCAGTCCCAATGAGTATTACATATGAAATTAGTGATTAACTGAATCCTAAAATTAAGGGAGGAAGAAGGACAGACAGCCAGTCATGAGGAAAAAACAAAACAAAGGGGTGTCATGGAGTCATTTTCCAAAGCAGCACCAAATACAGAGAAAGCAGTGTCATGAAGTGCCAGGGTCAGACTGCAGCCACCATTTCAGAGACCTCTCTCATGACCACCTTTCCTTGCTGCTATGCAATGCTAATATGATTCTGGGACATCACTCTTACATTTCTTCTGGTAGGCAAAAACCAGGTCATATTTTGCTATGATGCCCTTATGTCATTCTAAGGGATCAACAAGTTTATTTCAGCAATCCTGTACAGGAAATGAATTGAGGAGTCCATATTGACAATGTATGGGGTAGGAAGGCCTTGGAGCAAGAGGCAGCAGCAGCAAGCAGTACTTGTAAGGTGAGGAAATGTGCTGTGTGGGCAGAACAGAGTCTAAAAGTGGGGAAAGGGAGCAGCCCACACTCAAGGGATGGGGAGGAAAAAAGAAGCAGGTGAATGACAGACTCAGCAAGAGGAAGTGCTTGAGGAGATTGTGCAAAGGAACAGTCTGCAGCCACACAGGCTGCAAGATGTGACTTGTGAACGCAGTGTAGCTTGGAGTCTGGCTGTCCCTGTGGGAGCAGATCTGCTACCTGTGGCATTTACAGGGTGGTCGGTGATGGTCTATACTCTGCAGCCTGCTCAGCCTGGTCTTGGCACCCTCCTTGCCTCACAAGAGGCTATAGAGCACACAAACAGCTACAAAAACACAAACAGCATTTGGATGTTAATGTCCAGGCAATCTACAAAGTGCGCCACTTCACAGCTGAAATGCCTAAATGAAAGTCCAAAGCTCCTTTGAAGTGGGAACTGAGGGCCCAGTGAAAGATCCCGGAGGACACCCACTGCTCAGTGGAAATGTTGACCTGTGGCAGTGGGAGCTACACACTGCAAGCCTCCATGTCCCCTGAAACTCAGATGGATCTCCAGATGTTAACACACATCAATAGATAATGACTATTAGAATAAACTGAGGTATAAACAATGGACTTGTTAAACAGAGGAGAGACACTGCTTTTGTCCTCACGAGTAGTATGATCCAAGTGTTTTTCACCTAGCCTAGTGTTAGAAATATTTATTTCAAAAACAATAAGCAGATTTGGTACATTTTAAATGAAAGATGCCTTATATTTATTCTTTGCCTTGTCATGAAGCCATTCTCACTTAAGGCAGGGAGTTAATTAAACCAGCCTTCACTAATCTGGCTGACAATTCACACAGTAATTAGTGCAACAGGAACAGACAAGACCTTACAGTTCTTTCAAGCCTCAAGGCTGATACGAGCCTCAAGGCCAATTGCTGCAAGATTTAACCAACCCTTCTGCACATTCCTCTCAACTCCCCAGGTACAGAGCAACTTTAAGAATCAATCCTGGCTTTCCAGAACCCTACACTTTGAATTCTTCCACTAAGTGGAGTTAGCACCACCCATTAGTACAGCAGTATTTGTGAAATGCAATTTTTGAAGAATTCACCCTATAATTAAGGTATGTGTGTCAGCATCCTCTTTAGTGGCATTGGCAATTAACATTACTAATGATGTCTCATGTCTGCAGCCTCTCATATGCTAGTTTGGCCTTCTGTTGCAGGTTTATAAACTGGAAAACACTACTTATTTGTAGGAAACACTTCTGTATCTTTCCAGAACAGCTGTTAGCTAAAAACCATGGAAAAAATTTAAAGCATGTATCTTATCTTAGGTTTATGGAGCAGAAATTAAAGCATATAAGGTGCTAGAGACTCGAAATACTGGAATACAGACAGTGTTTTCTTGCTAACATGATCCATATATGGAAAAGACATAAATTGTAAGTGAGGTGGAGTAATGAAAAGACATTTGGAAAAGTGGTTATTTTTCACAAAATAAATTTTTGGGAAAAGACTCCATAGATAGGAGCTGTTTCTAGACATAGTCCAACATACATTTTGTAATGCTTATGTGATGTACCAAAGATGCTGTGTAAAATGAAGGTCTTCTTATTATACAAATGGCTATGCCCATATCTCTAAATATGCTGGATAAAAGCCATTGAAATAATTTCACTGTGAATTTTTTGAGCATCCCTCTAGAGCCATTAGTGTACGTACTTGTCGCTCTTCTAAACAATTCCGTTGCTTTGTACACAACAAAAAACATTTCTTTCTTATTGTCTGAAAGACTATACATTGCTTTCAGATTAAATGAACATCTTGTCCCTGCTTCCCTCTGCACTAAAAATATGCCAACAAATATTTTAATGATGGGAAGAAAAAAGCACCAATTAATCAGATTTCTAGAAATGAAGAAAAAGAATGACAGAAAGTTAGAAATACAGTTCCATTCTTGACTTACATGCAGGATAAATACAATTATAGATAGTCACCAAATTTGTGGGGAAATGTCACCCTTTACTTGTAAGAATTGTAATACGTATTTTTCTTTGCAAAACCATAAGAAAATGCACAGCCTTTCTATGTATTCTGTATGTATGTATTTATTTTTATCATAGAATCACAGAATGGTTTGGTTTAGAAGGGACTTTTAAAGGTTATCTAGTCCAATCTCCTGCAACAAGCAGGGACATCTTATAAGTCTGCATAAAAAGTTAAGAAAACCCAAGTCACCAATAAGATGAAACATTCTTTTTAAGGCAAATGTGGGCATTGATGAGCTTCATTGCAATAGATGTGCAGAAAAAAATATTACTGTGTTCTGCCCCAGCTGTGGGAGCAGATCCAGCATGACGCAGAAGCACAGTGAGCAACTGCTTCCCATATCCTACAGGTGCCAGTCAGAAAGGGAGAGTGATGTCTAATTCACTGCCTGGGAGAGTCCCCGGGACAACTCCATACATTCAGCTTCTGCTGGTGAAACAGTCACTCTGTTATACTCAATGCAACTTAATGGGAAGGACAGGATGTCTGCTCTTAGAGGGAAGCTCTCCTAGTGCACCTGGGACAGCTGTGGCTCTTTCACCTTTAGAAACAACATGCTTGAACTTTACCCAGAAGTGTCTCCCATACACAATTAAAAATTCACCGTCTTTTCTCTGTCAGAGACACACCTTCTCCACATCACAATTCTTCATAGTTTGCTTTGTTACATTTTCATCGATTTTCTGATAGCCTTGCTTTTGTTGTTTGGTTACCAGGAATCAGGTAAGTTATTCTTTGGGTCAGACAAATGATGCCAGAAGCTCTGACAAAACAAGGCAGAGCTCCTGCAACCTATTATTCCCACTGTGCTCTCAGGCCCTTATTTCCACTTGCACCACTCAATTTCCTTGTGGGGAAACATTCTCCCACAGCCCTACGTCAGCCTGCTGCAGGGTGGGAAGGTGGCTGCATGCATCACAGCCCAGCTTCTGCTGGACACTGCCCTGCCTTTTTCCACTGAATCACTTTGCCATGATAAAAATTGTGTTTTCTTTCATAGAATCAGAGAATGTTAAGGGTTTGGAAGGGACCCTAAAGATCATCTAGTCTCAACCCCCTCACCATGGGCAGGGACACCTCCCACTAGACTGCTGCAGT
>VYZT01039760.1:0-16858 GCA_013400735.1 Pomatostomus ruficeps
CCTTGGAATGCCCAATATCAAGTTTGGGAATCACTGTCAGTGACTCAAATTTACATAAAAAGATGTTTTTGGGGTCTTTGTCCTGCCCACAGCACGAACCTTTAACTGCAACCAGCACCTTCACAGGACAGAGCTAAACCACGACTTCCCCACGCATTTTAGACTCTTCCAGAACAAGCCCCAGGCTGATGTGTGCCTGAAGAGTGGGAAATGCTGCAGGAATTAATTCCAGTATGGCGTGGGACTGGGTATTTCCCCCAGAAGATGCACCCACCCAGCTGTGAAGGTTTCCTCTGTCATCTAAGAAACATCCACATTTGCTGAAGTTTTAATTCATGCGTGCGGTTAATTTATAAAGAGAAACAAAGTGTACTTGTTAGACAAACTGCATAATGATGAATCCAGAGGGGGAAAAACAGCAAGGAGGTACTGGGAGAGCCACATGTGAGAACCATATGGAAGGGTGTTCCACCAGCTTGGAACCAGATGGAAGAAAACATCGTCCCTGGACACTGTACAGAGTCCTCCTGATAACAGCTGATCAATCATTCACTGAGTGCAAGCAGTGAGCGAACATCACCACAGACCGAGCCGCGCGGGGACAACAGGACCACGGGCTGGGGGCCATCAGATAAAAGGACAGCATGGAAAGCTCAGATGTCACCCCCTCGTGTCGATCTGATCGGAGCCGTTATCGGCGGGGACAGCTCAGGGAGCTGCGGAAAGGAACAAAGGCAGAGCAGCAGGGGAGGATGTGCCGAGGGAAACCACAACACGGCCCAGGCTGCAGGGATGAGAGGCTGAGCAGGGATGTGGCAGAACTGCCTGGATGTTCACCCCGAGGAAGGAGATACGAGCTTAGCCCTGTCCCTGAGCTGTGACTTTCCTCTGTGAGCTTTGACAAGTTGTTTAAGGTCACCTGAAGTCCAAGGGCACCCTCCCGTTCACTCAAAGCACCGCTGCATTTCCTGGGGAGCCAAAATCCTTCCACGCTCCTGTGAGATTTGAGGGTTCTCCCTGACAACATCTCTCAGGAAGGAAAGACAGCTGCTCCTGACACGAGAGGACTCCAGGTCTGAGTGGGTCAGAGGACAGGACAGCACAACACACATAAGAGGCCCTCAGAAGCAGGTTAGGCAGAAGGTGGTTGTGCTTAATAATCAATAATTTATTCACAGCCATCAGAGTCAAAAGGCAGGATGCCTGCAGGAGTCCTGCTCGAGATAACTGGCCTGGTGTGACACCACGGAGCTGTTCATTTCAGACTGACAACCAGTTACAGCTTTCAATGGAGCTGCTCATTTCAGACTGACACCAGTTACAGCTTTCAATGCCACGGAGCTGCAGGTTCCAGACTAACTATTGGTTAAAGCTTTCAATGCCATGGAGCTGCAGATTTCACTGACAACCAGTCACAGCTTTCAATGGAGCTGCTCATTTCAGGCTGACAACCAGTTAAAGCTTTCAGTGCCACAGAGCTGCAGGTTCCAGACTAACTATTGGTTAAAGCTTTCAATGCCATGGAGCTGTTCATTTCACACTGAAAACCAGTTAAAGCTTTCAGTGCTATAGAGCTGACAGATTTCAGACTGACAACCAGTTACAGCTTTCAATGCCACGGAGTTGCAGGTTTCACTGACAACCAGTTACAGCTTTCAATGCCATGGAACTGCAGATTTCAGACTGACAACCAGTTAAACTTTCCCATCCAATGCTGTTCATGGCCCCAGAGGTCATTCCCAACCACGACTCCTCTGCTCTTGCCAATCTTTTCATTTCTCGGTCACAGGGAATTTTCCTGTGGGGAGGAGGGAAGGCTGATAATAAACACAACTCCTCCATACCCCTATGTGCAGAGTTATCTGTGCACGCACCAGATGACTGCTGGCCTTTAAAAAGGCCTGAAATCTCTGCTCCAAGCACAGTGAGATGTTTTTAGCAGTGGAAGCCTCTGTAACAGACCCCAGCGCAGGCCGGGTCACTGCGCTCACAGAGACACACACAGCCAGGGAAGCTGACCAAAACACACACACGCAGGACCACCAAGGGTGACCCTAAACGAGACCACCCAGTCGCTTTGTTGGCCCTCTTCTGAGGAGCCAGAGTCTCCGAGTGTCCGCACGCGGGTTCCTTGGCCTGCGCTTCGGACCATCGCCTATCTCCAGTGACTTCCTGCCACTGACCCCCACAATAAATCACTCCAGGCTGCCTCCCTCCCTCCTGGCAACATCCTGTTCCTTCCTCAAAAATCCTCCCACTCACAATTCCAAGGTTTGATATCAATCTTAAATAAATGCCTCTCTGCGCTGGGCTGCATTCCCCAAGCCACCTTATCTCCTGCCCCTCCAGGAGGCCGCAGCTCAACAGGCGCACGCAGAAGCCCCTTAGGCGTCGCTGATTTTACTTCCACCCCTGTGCCCTCTTTCTTTTCCCCAGATTTTCTCACAGGGAAGGGAAATTCCCTTCAGGAGAATGTTCACTGCAGTACAGCCATGTGAGGGGAAAGTGATGGGCCGGAAAAGAGACAGTGCTGCAATTTTCTGTGTGAAATGTGAGGAGAGAATCCACGGCAGAGGTTGTGCCCCGTTGCCTCCTTTGCTCTGGCTTCCCTCACTTCACAGTTTAGGTGAAGGAAAACTCTGTCAATACATCTCACCCCCCAGAGTCCCTTCTTCAGCATCTGACAGACGGGGAGCAGCTGCCTCCATCTGATTTTCCCCATTTCCACCCAAAGCCCAGCTTGAGTGAGGGTGGAAGCACCGGCGTGTGCTCCCCAGATCACCAGGGCAGAACCTCCAGCAGCTCAGCCAGCCCAGGGTGTCCCAATCCCACCTTTCAGCTGAACAACTGAACAATCAGGATGAATCCAGGCCCTGACACCAGTTATGTCTCTGAACATGGAGTAACGAAAGGAACCACCGTGGCCCTTGATCCAGCAATGTCAGTGAGAACTGGTTCAGGTTGGCCTTCATTTCATTTTCTCCCAGGAACTCATTCCCCATATATTTCATTATTTTGTCATTTCTGTACCCCTTTAATCACTGATTTTTATATTTCATTATTTTGTCACGTCTCTGCCCCTTTTTGTCACTGATTTTGCCCCCCACCCTCAAAACCTTGTGCCTGGCAGGTTAGGATCCCTCCAAAGAATGTTCTCACAAATGTCAGTAAGATTTGCCTGCTTAAATGTCACATTTAGGAGGTGAGTTGGTGCTTACCTCTTGCCCACTCTTCTTCTCATCTTCCTCTGCTCTACCCTCATCTTTCCTTGCCTTTCAGGGCACCAAAATGCCCCAATCATCTGATCCAACTTCCCAGAGTCCATTGCAATGAGGATCTGTTTCTGGCCGAGGCAGAATTCCTTGGGTGTCCCCAGACTCGCATCTCTTTTTCAAAAATGCAACTAATTCATTAGCAATTCACTTGATAACGAGCCAAGGATCATCTCTGAGCAAAGCAGCAGCGACCTAGCAGATTTCTAAGTTGGAAGGAAAAGCTGGAGGAGAAGCAAAGGAAAGAGGCTTTAATCAGAAAAAACAGAGTGGGGTGACTAAGATGCCAAGGCAGGCTCCTAAAATGCCCTCAGAGTTCCCAAAGTGATTTTATTCCAGCACAGGAACCCCGGAGATGCCCTCCCTCTCCTCATCACCCCACTCACTCAACCATGGCCCTGACATGTGTACTTAGCAGCGCTTATCAGCGATGGCACGGGAATAAATGGCAGGTATCAAAGGATCGGGGTCGCCAACTCGTCATGAATATTCCAGGGGAAAAAGCGACACGGAAAGCTCCGGTGTCCCAGGCTCTCGGGTTTCCAGCAGAAGGAATAAAACACAACCCACACTCCCACACTCACACAGGGGCCGCTGGCTCGGCCGTCACGCGCACGGGGCTCGTTCCAAGGCAGCGCCGCATATGTTCCGAGACAATCTGTCACATTTTAAAAAATAGATGAATATATATTAGCCATCTCCTCGGCGTCATGTGCAAACTCCAAGCAGCTGGCAAGAGGGCAGTGGTGATTTAATGCAAGCACACTGTGCCTTGCTGAAGGGGCTGGGGACCGGGCAGCTCCGAGAAGCCTCTTTGACAAAGGCGCAGAGCGGCATCTTTTCACACAATTATATGTGGGTCACGTTAACCTCTGCTGGGCAGGATTCCCCTGAGCTGCCTCTGTCTGTGTCACTGGCAGAAATTGGAGATTCCTCTCTCCATCTCTCGCTTTTTCTCCCAGAATTGGGAGTTTCAAGGAAAAGTTGGAGATGGAAATGGGGTTCCCAGCTCGTCACTGCCAGCAACTCCACACTTGAGGCCCAGCAGTGCCACTAACGAGAGATGTTAATCAAGGGACAGAGCTGAGATTTCCAGCTGTGCACTGCACTGTAATATAGATATAAATTATTATTTATAACCAAAGAAACTCTGCTAAGATTCCCTTTCCACTCGTATTCCAGGTACTGATGGGAACTATCTGAATTCTGCTCTGTGGATGTGCATTGGCGGCACACACACATTTTTTCACAGGTACCAGTATCCTCCTGTCAGGTACAACTCCAATTTTCAGAGGGAAATTTCATCAAACCCATCATAATTTGAAAAACAAACCAAATATTCCTTTAACCAAATCATTTGGGTATTCCATTCTCATTCTAGGTTGGTTTGTTATTTTCATTTTTTGCAAGGGATTTATTTATCAGGTAACTCCATTTCTGGGAGTGGGGTGACAAACTTCCAATAAGATTAATTTCCCACTTTCTAGCGCCTCAAAAATCTGGTTTTTATAGATTTTTTTTTTTCCTAGGCACCTCCCTATATTCTTCTCCGGACTCAGCTGGTGTGATGTGGTCTACAGCAAATGAACTTTATGTCCCATGGCAAACTGGATTTAAAGGACAAGATCTTCTAAATTTGAGAAAGTCACCGTGGAAATGCAGCTTTCATTTGTATTAAAACAGGTTCTTTCTCAAGAAACTCCTTCTGGAAATGAAGGAGACATTCCTTGCAGTGACAGCTGATACTCACACTGCCATCCAACCCCAGTCCTTGTGCTCCTCCACACATTCCCAGGGTTTTGAACTTGCAGGACGCAGGAGCTGGGAAGCCTTTGAAGACTGGGAGATAAGGACACAAATGGGAAGTGTCTGCCAGGCCACCTAAAAACAAAAAACCCGGCAATTTGAAAGGTATTTGAGCATTTTTCCCAGGTTGAGATCACGGGCTGGCATTAAAGCACACCGGGGCTTTCCCAGCACCAGGCTCACCTTTCGCCCTCCGCTCCTCATTTCCTCTCCATGCCAAAGTGCTCTTTCCACTCCTCCGTGCCAGGAAAACTCGCTGTGACCAGGCACTGAACCAGACAGAGGAATTTTCCTGCTTTAAACAAACAAACAAACAAAAAACCAAACACATGAAACCTCTTTTTTCCTCCTTTTCCAAGCTGGATGGCTCCTCCCACCCAATTCCCAACCACAGGAGTGGCCGTGCCAGCAGAGCTGCAGGAACGAGAGGAGCCAGGAGACAGCAGAGCCTTAAACCAAAGTTACCACCAAGCAATTTGTAATCTCAGACCACAGGCTAAATCTCAACTAAAAGCTTTTCGGGCTCAGAGCGAACACCTCCATTAAGATGAATTAAGCAATTCGCAGTGTTCAGGGCTGCACTTTAAAACGGGGTTTAAATCTTTATTTTCAACGCTCACCCCTGTCGTGAAAATGGCCTGGAAGAAACCAGCTCGGAAAAGCATTAATTCCAGGTTTCTGCAGGAGAGGGTTTGTGCATGTTCATCCTGGTTAATACAAAAAACTCTCTCAAAAGTCACTGCCACGGGGACTCCACTGCCCTCAGAGACACCAGAGCCACCCTAACACTCCCTGATAACCATCTCGTCTCACCAGCACTGGCTCAGCATGGACTAATTAGTCCTGACAAGATTATTTGCAAATTAGGTGAGGAGGTCAGACAGCTGCCATATAACCACATAAAAACGCAGCAAACACCGGCTCCAAGTTTATGCCCGACCTGTTTTTTATGCATTTTTCACTCCATGTGCCCCCTCAGCGCCGGGTTTCACCCGCTCTTAGGCCCAGTTTCAGGCAGGAGGTGTTTAAACCCTTGTTTAGGCCGGACTGGAGGTGTGTGCTCACCTGAGCTGGGTGTCTCCAGCTGGGAGGTGTGAAATGGATCCTCAGCTGGGAAGATTCCAGCGTGCTGAAGCAGAAATGGGATCACTGGAATTGGACACACATAAAACCAGGCAGGATAAGGGGAGGTTTTGCCTTGAATTAATAAAATAAGTGGTTTTTAGCAGTTTCTGCATGGAAGGTCTGTGCTGGATGTGAGAGCCTGGCCCATCCGGAGGGCGAAACAGCAGCTGATGTTACTGTGAGGACAGATTCGGATCCCAGTCAGAACATCCTCCCCTTTCTGCTCCGCGGAGGATCTGTCTGGTGCTGCCCTGCGGAGGCAGGAGCTGCCTGTCGGGGAGGGAGCAGAGGATGAGGGAATTCCCACGCACGGGGATCCAAACCCCGTGGACTTGCCTGAACCCGCTCCAGATGTCCCAGCTGTTCATGGTGACACGTGGCCGAGCATCCCCAGTGACAGACGGGGCTGAGGAGGGTTCTCACTCATCTCTATTTCCTGATTTCATGGCCTGTTTGGAGAACACATCGATGGGGTTTATCCCTGCTCCGTGTTTCTGGGAATTACCAACCCAAGGAGGATCCCTGGTTTGGGCCCTGTGGGAAACAAGGCACGAGCACAGGATCTCCTAAATCCTACAGGGATGTGGGAAAGGTGTCTGAGCACGGCCCAGCCCCATCCCAGACAGGTCAGTGTGTGCAGGCAGGACTCAAGGGCAGCCTCACAAACCCTGGGTCACCCTCCAAGGTGCAGAGGCCTTAGAAAGAGCATCAGAAACACCACTGGACCAAAAATCCATCGTGATCTCTGCCAAAAGCCATGGTGTGAGGGAAAACACAACACCCAGGTGTTCCCAGCACTGAGCTTTCCCTGCTCTGCCCAGCTTCCATCACAGTAATTAACTGAATTAATTCACTGAATGAATTCCTCCATCAGGTGCCCAGCACAGCCATCCACGGGGCCACCCTCCAGTTATACCCTAAATGTTCCTTCAAGGTGTCTTTGGCCACTGGATTCCCTGGCAGGGCCTCCTGCAGCCTGTTCAGCCTCTCAGGTCACAATTTATTTCCTTTCCCTTGCTGCAGACTCCTTGCTGGATTGTTCTGCCAGTCCTGACTCCAAAGCCTCCTTGCAAGAGCTGCTGAGGAAATTTTTTAGTGCAATTTCATTGGGAAAGGTCAATTAAGTTAAACTGAAATTCCTTACAAAAGAACTCTATTTTTAGCTTAGAAAAGAATTTAAATTCTTAGTTTAAAGAACAATATGCTCTCGGGACCTGTGTGGGGTTTTTTCTGCCTCTTCACTCCTTGTTTTTAGGGTCACCTGAGTATCAGGCACCCAGAGTTTCCCTCACATGCAAGGATTTAACCAAGCACCAAACTGAGTATTTCTGTGTCCAGTTCTGAGCCAGGCAGGTGGATGCAGCTCAGACCTCTTCACCTGAGCCAGCACCACCAGGAAAGCTTTGAAGTCAGCAATGAGACATTTCCGAGGCGTGATTCAGCTTCTCCTGCAGTGAATCACCGAGCTGGAACCCGGCTGAGTGAATCACGGGAACATCCCCAGCGTTACCAAACTCAGCTGAAAGGAATCGCTCCCCCCATCCTCGCTGAGATTCCTCTCAACCACAGGGGAACATCACGCGCTCCCCTTTGTGCCCCGTCATTTTGGGAGCTTTACAAGCAGGGAATACTCTCCTTAGTTTCAATGGAACTTTGATTTTCCTTCTTTTCCCTTTCAAATGGTCTTGTTTTCCACCACCCCATCAGCTCACAGAGCCATCACCCAGCAGCTCTGAGGGCATTTCTCTTGGCCCAGAAGGAATCTTCTAACCCTGCATTACCCTGTCCAGAAACCCTTGGTGAGAACCCACCAGAGGTGCAATTAATTAGACTGAAATGATGATTAGTGTTGTACACAACAAAACTTTCAGGTGCCCCCAAAATTACTTCAACTTTTTGGCATGAACACGACCTCCCAGCACCAAATAATGATCCAACGAAAAAACTAAATCAAAGCTGTGGAACAAGATTTTTTTTCACCGCTTCAGGAAGAAGTTTTTCTTACAACACCATCATATAAACTTTTGTTTGGGGAGTTTCCGAAGGATATGGGGAAAAAAGGGTGACAGGATCCTGGGAATCTCCCTGAGAACACCCCAGGGCCTTCCCCCATCTCATGTGTCTCATCTGAACCCCAAACTCATCGCTCTGGTGCTGAAGTGGCCTGGGGATGGGGCAGGCAGAAGCCATTTAGGACAAGATTATTTGTAACCCTTAGAGAAATTCCAAAAGCTTTTCAAACAAAGGGCTGAATTGGCTTTTGTCTGAGCAAACCTGAGGAGTAAAGGGTCACCCTCTGAGCAGGTGACATAACCCAGATGCCACAGTAGTGACTTGACAGTGACTTCACAGCACTCTGGAGAGAGGAAGCCACTTCCCCTTGATCAGGCAACACCCAGGAGCTCTCCTGCATCTCCTGCATTGCTGAGTACTCCTCATCCCCAAACAAAATGAAATGTTGTCCCCTGTGCATCGTCCATCAAAGCCAGGCCCCGTAATTCATGGCACCGTTTGTTCAGGGGGCTCAGTAGGTACTGAAATCCGAAGCATCAAAGCCTGGATGGTCTCACCCTGCTCTGGCAGGTGTCAATGTGCCAGGGGGACTTTGCGTGACTCCAGAACTGCTGTCCCTCTAAAAAGGGTTTTCAAGCACTGAGATCCTGTAAACCAGGTCCTCATGGGTGATCCTGAGAGAGCTCTGTTTGAGGGCACCACCCGTTTGGTGTTTTTGAGCAAGATTTTGGGCTGGGATTGTCTTCACGAAAACACCAACAGCCACGATTATAACAAACATCAAAGCTCCCAATATTCCACTCAGCTTTTTCCGTGGTTCTGCGAAACCAGGAGCGGTGAGGAACAAATCAGCCTGGTCCTGCTGCCTCCTCCTTTGGGAACACCTCCCAGCAGGCAGCAGAAATCAGGGAAAGGTGTGGTGAAGAGGCTGTGCCCTCCTCAGAGATTCATCCTGACCTTACGAGCACCACAGGACCTACAGAAACCCATTCTCCTATCTCTGCTCAGCCCAGCACGAGGTCTCAGCCTCCTCCTTAAAACTCATCAGCTCCTCTCCAACAATTTTTTGGGGCCTGTGGTTTTTCAGTGGAATTCAAAGAACAAAAACTTTGGGTCATTACATCATGGCTCCAGTAACGTCCAGGAACGTTTTGCATTTGATAAAATCTCCCCTTCTGAAAGCCTTGTGGTCGAGTGGCAGGGCTGGGAACGCGGGAATGATGTCAGAAACCACGGAGCAGCTCAGGGATCGGCTCCTCACATCCCTGCCAGAGAAACTTGGGAGAGGCATCGCTCCTTCAAGGGACCTGGCAGTTCCCTGAAGTCAGGGAGGAAGAATGACCAGGAGTTATTCCTGGATTACCCAAACCTGGCAGGAATTCCGGGCCCAGGGTTCTCCAAGTGCCTCCTCCATGTCCCTCCTCAGCCATCCCTCCCTGTTCCAGTTTCCTCTGGGTCTGTTTTCCCATCCCCTGCCTGTGTGGTTTGGAATCTCTATGAGGAAAGAAGGTGAAAAACGTGAGTTTTTATGGTGTGAACCTCTGCTGTCAGTCCTGGTCCTTTAAAAACAGGAGAGTCTTCCTAAAAGTGGGAATTCACACCTGGAGCTTGGCTGTAGGGGTGCATCCCTTCCAAATTTTCATAAACCTTACCTCAGTTAAAAGTACTTATATGATGATATAATAATGAAAACAACAAGAAAATAATAACACAGGGAGATTAAAACTACCAAGCCACGCAGGGAGAAGCTGAAATAAACTTCTCCAAGCAACCATGAATTTAAAGGCAATCTCTGTTTCATTCTCCCTTCAGGAGACCAACACTTAATTTTGCAAACTCCTGCTACTGGCTGAGCCCTGTGCTTTGGTGGAGCTCTGTGTTCCGCCTCTCAGAGCCTCAGTGTGGACCTCAAACCTCCATGTGAAGCTGTGTGAGCACAATTTGTGCATCTGACAACGCGAGGATGGGCAGGAGGCAACCTAAAATCCTGACCTCAGGTGGCTTCTCCCATGTCACTGCAGTCAAAGACAAACGGAGACACAATAACCACGAATTCTGTGCTTAGAACCACGAGTTCATGCTGCTTCTCATCACAGCAACGTCACCACGGGACTTTTGTTCCGCTGAGAAAACAGAAGTGACAGCAGCCCTTGGTCGGGGTTGGCCCCTGAGCTTCCCCTGTCACACCATAATTAGCTCTCTGCTGCGGTGCAATTGGGCTGCTTCACTCACAAGGGTGCTTAATTCCAAGATTAAATCTCAAAAGCAGAGGATACAACAATGCTACAACCCCTATGATTTAGATGTTTATCTTAACTAGGTGGCTCATCCCTTTTACTTGCTCTCACCTACAGACTTAACAAAATCTTTATTTTTGCCTGGAAGACCCAAAGGGGTTGGAGCTTCTGCTGAAAGCCCAAGAGTTACAGACAGAACCTGGCCTAAGGAGCTGAGTGCCCAAACCAGGCAAGAGGTGGGACACAAAATCAACACTATCACAAGGTCCTCCTCCTTATAAATCAGGAAACGAACCGTGGGGAGATGACGTGACCTGTCTGGGATCACTTCAGCTGGAACAGCCTCAACGGCTCAACCAAGGACCACCCTTCCTCCTGAGCAGGAGGTCTGAACATGAGCAGCCTGGCGAGGGAGGGATTGCGTGGTTCACACAGCTGAGGATTGCTGGATGCCCCGAGGGTTCATCCCCTCCACGCCCTGGCACAGGAGCTTTAAGAGGAACACCCCACTCTGGTGTTGTTCCCGGTGGTCCCTTCCTGCTCGGTGCCTTCCTTCAGAGCTGGAATCCAATTTACCAAGCCTTTAATTTTAAACTTTCTCGTCACCGCCTTAATAAAAGTAAATGACAGGTAATGGTCCCAGAAGCCAGGGCCCATTAGATCTTTCCCAACGCTAATAAGGGCTGATCAGACGCTTGCGCGCTCCTTTCCCAGCTCACGGAAACCCTGCTCCCCAAGGACTCTGCAGCCGGGGGAGAAACAGGAAACCAACCCTCTCACAGGCAAGGGAAAAATCAGAGAAAAGGAGGGGGAAATAAAAATAAATAATCCCACGTGAATGTGAACACTTAGAGCTGCGAACGGGCAGGAGGACGAGCGCGGGTAACGCCTGCGCTCTCCCCCGAGTTCATCTGGGGCCCACGTGCTCGCTCCATTTCCCCAGCAGGGCACTGGGGGCTCCGCAAGGCGCTACGGGCGCCGTGGCTGCACGGAGCCGTGGAGCAAACCGGCTCTGATTTCTGCCCAAAGGCATCAGTGTCAGACCGGTTGGGATGTCAGCTCGGCACAACGTCAAGGCGGCAGTCACGGTGTGCTGTCACAAAGAGAAATAGATATCATTTCAAACACGCAGCTCCGCGGAGAGGAGGGAGAGGCAGGGGAGAGAATCCCATAATGCACTTTTTTTTGGGGGGGGAGAGGCACAGGAGGCTTAACTCTGCTTTGGCCACACGGGAGGAACACGAGCAGAGAGTGCTCCAAGTGTCCCAGCCAGTGTGTCCCCAGGCTGGCAGGGCACGTGGGTACTCGGAAAGGACCCGATTCTCACCTCTTCTACATAATTTTGGTTAGAAAAAAATCATCTGGAATCAGCCTCCTAAGACTAATTCCTGATTGAAGGGATTCCTTGGCCAGCACAAAGCTTTAGTTGTCACCCCTAGCACAAAGGGGAACCACGGTGGTGTGGTTACAATGACCGGACTCTGGTGGTTTTCTGTCCTCCTCAGGTCACACTTTCACACTTGAGTGATGAAGGAGACTTTAAACCCAACCTCATTCCTGCCCTAACTCAGTAAAAACCAGGCCTTAGAGGCTTCACAGCCCAGGCCTAAGGCAATCCTGGCTCCATCCTCTTCCAGGGGTGTTACACCCATATCTTCCCCTCTACAGAAGCCAGCAAGGTGACTTGGGCGTTATTTGGAGGTGCTCTACCTCATCTACCTCATATCCAGTGACAGAAAGCAACCGCGGCACAGTCAGGACTGGAAAACTCCGCATCAGCCTCTCCTTGCTCTCCTTCCTCACTCCACAATCGTGCCGGGGCAGCTCCTCGCTCGTTCCTTTCCTGTTTGTCAATATTTTCTGGCTTTTGCTTTTGTTTCACTTCTCTTCAGGAATTTTCTCTGCCATGGCTTCTCTTTCTCACTTCTACCACATTGATTTTCTGTCCTTCCATGGTCTCAAGGGCGTTTGCCAGCCAATGCACCCAGAAGGAGGGAAAAAAAGAGAGTTGGAGGGGATAGAGAGAAAGCCTTCACCTCAGATTTCCTGGTTTGAACAGATGCAGTTTTGTGAGATACCTGCCAAAAGTTCTGCCCTCAACAAACAGTGACAGTACCACGAAATTCCCAGTATCTTCATGTAGGTTAAAGCAACCAGATTTCCATATTTCCAAAGCAAGAAACACCTTCTAAGTGACACCTTCCAGCGTTATAAAAATGCCATCCAAGGCCACGTGTATTTTAACGGAAGGGAAGGGGATTGAGTTCACTTTTGGGAGGAACAGGACATTTCCCAGAGCTGATTGTTCCTCGTTCCCTGTGGATCACTCACTTCCTGCCCACGTGCACGGAGGGAACAGCACCAAGGGATCTCAGGCTTCACCTTTGAGGGGTCTTCGTGGAAGGCTGGGAGACAGCAGAGCCAGGTTATCCCTCACCCCGCCCCGGTGTCTGTGGAACGTTTCTGATACACCAGATCTGTAGCACAGAAAGCCCTGGAGCCCTTGCAATGTAATTAATGTGATAGGAAATCTCGTCCTGGAGCACGGCCAGCATTCTCCTCGCACTCAAGCCTCACTCAGTAACCACTGGACTTTCCATCCCTCCCTCAGCCACCCACCTGATTTGTCTTTGCTTCCCAGTTGCTCTGAAGCACCTTTTAAACCCTACTGACATGATTGTTGGCTGTAGTAGCACGCAGGATCCAGGAATTACCCTGTCTGGAGCAATTCCTTGTCTGCTGGCTCATCTCTAACCCAAATCCTGGCTCTCTTATCCTCACACAGGACACTTGCTCACACTTCCCTACTCCCTTCAGACATTTTTACTCTTAAAGTGATTCCTCCTTCCTCGCCCCTGTGCTTTTCCTCCCAAGTCTGGCTTTCCAAAAAAAACTCTTTCAGCTTTTCTGCATGGGGAGAAATCTCCCAAGACTCTGCTTTATCCCGGTTATCCTCTGCCCTTTGCTCTGGGTGTCTCTCTGATAACACGGTGCACACTCTGTACATTACAGCTGCAGAAAGAAGGGGGATTTGTAGTGTAACACACAGGCCTGGATCCTCTCCCAACATCTGCTCCTAGTCTGGACTAGGCAGTGAGGAAGCTGCAGGGTTTGTNCCTTTTTAACTGACAGCAAATTGTTCCCTGCCAGGCCTCAGCTCCCCAGCTGTGAAGGGACTCAGCTGGTACCACCCTCTCCTCTGCTCCTCTCCACATTCCCCGTGCTGTTAATCCAATCATTCCTCAGACCCAACCAGCTCAGACTCAGTGCACCAACTTCAGCCGGGCCAGGAGTGGCGAATCATAAATAGTAACAGAGGAGCTGTTTGTCCCAACAAATTGAAAACAAAAGAGGAGATGTTGTAATTTGGATGAATATATTCCAACTCTCACCCTCCGTGACAGGACTCCGGGAGAGCTGTGCAGCACATGCACGGCACAGCTGGCTTTGGGATGGGAAGCGTGGCCCTGGGAAGAGCGGTGGATACGAGCAGCAGAATCTCCCTGGTTGTTACAAGCTGTGAGCCCCTCTCAGACTATAATTTAATTAGGGCAGAGCACATCTCGTAGCAAGCCCCCTTCCTGCTCCCCTCCTGCGACTTTCCTCCCGGAGCCCCCAGGACTGTTTAATCAGGCAGAGCTTTCAAAGGAGCAGAACCATGGCCAGATGGCCCAGCCAGGCTGAGCTTGCCAAAGCAGCAAATTTGGGATGCACATGTGTCCCCTCGGAACAAGCCCAGCTGTGGGTGTCGAGGTGAAGGTTTGGGAAGGGCCAAGGGCTGAGCTGCTCCCTCCCAGAGCCATGACAGACACTTCCCACTGCTCCCTGTCTCCTCAAACCACACAGCTCTGTCATTGCCCATTCACAGCAAAAGGTGGCTGTCACCCCCTGGGCTGGAGCTGGCTGCAGGTCACATCCCAAACCCACAGGGAGGTTTTTCCAGCAGCTTTTCTGTTGGGAACACGCTGAAAAGCTCCCACCACCCTAATAAAATCACCAGCGCCCCAGGAGCTCCTCCAGAGCAGCCCCAGGGGCTGTGAGAGCAGCAGAACAAATCCCAGGAATCCTGGGGTGTTCACCAGGACTCTCAGTTCTGCTGGACCAGCTCCAGGCTCTCAGGTTCACACTGGGCTGACTCCAGGTTAAATGACAATGGAATAATTGATGTGTGTCCCCGTGGTTGGGTTTGAACCCTACAATTAACAGGGTGCAGGGACACAGGAATTTCCTGGTGAATCAGACCTGAGGGCCCATTAGAGCAGGAGCCTGTGCTGGGTGGAAAGGTGACAACTCCTCTGCTCTGCTCTGCTCTTTGGGAAATTGTTATTTAAGAAGGATGACAAAGAAAACCTGGAGTCAGGAGAAAATGAGCAGCAAACCCTGCTCAGAGAAACGAGGAGCTGCAATCCCACTCTGGAATATTTGCAACCCATGCACGGGTCAGCCTCTGAGTGTAACTGCACTGCTGGGATGAGGGAAAGAATGGAAGCTCCATTTGATGCAATTTCATACTTTCATTAATGGTGTTTTGCTTTGGGAAGAGAACCCTCAAAATCTCAAAATTCCCTGCACATTTTATTCTGGACTCACTGAATTATGCTGGAAATGTCTAATGCACAACTAAACACGAAAAAGAAACAAAAAATCATTGCAGAAGCAAAAGAAACCTATGGCTACGAGTGAGTCAGGCTCTTCTTCTCCAAAGAAGAAATAAAAGAACCAAATCATTGTGATTTCCTCAACCATTTCCAGCAGGAAATGGCATTTTCCAATGAGAACCAGAATATCAAAGTATTCATGACCAATTCTACGTACAACAGTTCCTAGAGAGTATCAACGTGAGCTGTGGCAATTAGGACAAGATTAAAAAAGAAATGGTGTTGTTGTGAGGGAATTCAATGCTTGGACACGAATTATAAATCCATGTGATTCCCACCACTCTGTTTTCACCTTCAGCTTTCAAGACGTTGGCTAAGGACAATTACCATTTTATTGTCAGCCAAGGACTGAGCTTATTGCAGAGGAAACACACGTATCAACAGCATCTGTCACGAAATCTTATTTTTATTCTGGTTTTTTTAGCTGTTTCCTCTTAGAAAGGCATTACCCAAAAGTCAATCTATCCTTAGTTCATCAGCACCAAGATGACAAAACACTGAGGGTATTTATCTTGTCTAGATGCCATTGAAACTGCTATAAATGTGACCAGAAATTGTTCTTACCGGCTCGGGGGAATCCTTTCTTTGGGAAGATTTGCAGTGCTTTTGCTTACATGAGAAAGGAGCATTTTCTCAAGGCACCATGATGATCCAGATGCCAATGCCAGCCCCTGTGAGGAGCCTGAGAAGGGAATGAAGGGACCTTTCAGTGGTTGTGGCACACGGGGAGCTCTGGGACAGTTAGAAAAGTGGTGCTGTGCTCCACAAATGCTTCTCCCTGCCAGGGATGAGCTCTCCCTGGCCTGTGGCAGCACGGAATTGCTGTCCCTGCACCAGCTCAGCTTCCTGGCCAGAACACCAGGGTGTGAGGTTATTTTCTGTCTCTCTCTGTGAGCTCTCCCACCTGCTGCTCCACGCCCACAGATAACCCATGGAGGACACGTTCCAGGAGTGGGAGCTCTGCTGGACTCGGGCTCCTTGGTCCCCGAGATATTAATGTGTATAATTCCCACCTCCCCAGCATGTTAATTTTTACATTTTCCCAGTTTTTTCAGTCTTCTTCAAACGTTTTCTGTGGCTGAGGCACTGCCAGGGGTTTACCTGAATGAGCTCAGCGGGGCTCTTCCATGGACTCAGCCTCATTGGTCCCTGAGATATTAGCACTTATAATTCCCACCTCCCAAGCACGTTAACTTTTACATTTTCCCAGTTTTTTCAGTCCTCTTCAAACGTTTTCTGTGGCTGAGGCACTGCCAGGGGTTTACCTGAATGAGCTCAGCGGGGCTCTTCCATGGACTCAGCCTCATTGGTCCCTGAGATATTAGCACTTATAATTCCCACCTCCCAAGCACGTTAACTTTTACATTTTCCCAGTTTTTTCAGTCTTCTTCAAACACTCCCTGTGGCTGTGGTGTTTACCTGAATGAGCTCAGTGGGGCTGTACCATGGACTCGGGCTCATTGGTCCCCGAGATGCTAACATGTATAATTCCCACCTCCCCAGTGCATTAATTTTTACATTTTCCTGGTCCTTTCAGTCCTCTTCAAACATTCCCTGTGGCTGTGGTGTTTACCTGAACGAGCTCTGCGGGGCTGTTCCACGGATTCAGGCTCATTCATCCCAGAGATAGTGACACACATAATTCCCACCTCCCCAGTGCGTTAATTTTTACATTTTCCCAGTTTTATCAGTGCTCTTTGAACATTCCCTGTGGCTCAGACACCGCCAGGGGTTTACCTGAATGAGC
>VYZT01039761.1:0-57157 GCA_013400735.1 Pomatostomus ruficeps
CTCTGGATTTGCTCCAACAGATCCATGGTTTTTTTGTGTCAGGGACCCAAGAGCTGGACACAGCACTCCAGGTGGGATCTCAGCAGACCTCAGTGGAAAGGCAGAATCCCCTCCTTCTACCTGCAGGTCATACTGCATTTGATGCAGCCCAGAAGATGGTTTGCTTTCTGGGATGGAAGCTCATATTCCTGGGTCATGTCCAGTTTTTCAGCTAGATGAACCTTTTCCCGGTGGGCTTAAAAAAAAGAATTGGGTGTATTTTTATGCATGATAAAAATTTATGGGGAAAATCAGTTTTTTTATAACCAAAGTATTGATAATTTTAAGTCAAATAGAGCAAATAGGTTTAGATAAGATTTAAAAATAAAAAGAGGCAAAATGTGAAAGCTCTTCATTCAAAACAGGTGCATTTGAAAAACAGAGACAGTAAGAAAAAAAGTAAAATCTTTTATGTTTTCTTAGATTAGTCAGAACAACTGAGAAGCTTGTCTTTATGTAGAAACAGAAATTTATTTATTTTTAAATAGCTGCTAAAATAAAAAAGGAAAAATACCCAAAAAGTAAAACCCAATTCTCAGGTAAATGGGTTTTTTTCCTTTCTTTTCCTCTTCCCCCCTCCCCCCTTTTTTTTTCCCTCCTTTTTTAAAATTTTTCACTTTTATTTCTCCCTGATTTTAAATGTGCAGTGAACAGATTTCCCAGGCAGTACAAATTTAGAATATCTGAGAGGAGAAATTACTTGATCTGTAGAACACATAGTTCTAGGGAATAGGTGCTGAGACAAAAAAAGCAATACTTATTATCCTTATGAAATGGCATCATATACACTATGGTGAAATCATAACTGTTCAGTGCCCCATTTCTTGGGAGCATATGCTGAGAATGGAGAATATGCTTAGACACTGTCCAGCTTACATGAAATTGGAGAGGAAAACACAAAGAGAAACCAGAAAACAAGGCATGAAAGATGATGTAATATTCAGCCTCTCTCCAATGAACTCAAGGCCCAACTCTCTTCTTTTACCTTTGGGGGAAGATATACTTACCAACAGCAATCCCATCACAGTGACTTCCAACATGTGGAGAATCCAGTTAGAACCTGACTGCCCAAGTCTCCAGGACACACTGATATCTGCCAATTTTCAACCTTGGCAAAAGTTTTCCTGAAACAAATTCCCACTGAGACACTGGAGGCTTGTGCCACTCGTGGTTGATGCCTGAATTCAGGGAGAAGAAAAGACTAATGCCAACAGCTCTTCAGATTGATGGATAGTGTCTTGGGGTTTTTTCTTCCTTTTCTACATGTACTAAAGACATTTCTTGTGTTTCCAGTAAGATACCCTTTTATGAAACACACTTTTTTAGGTACTCAAGTAGTTCATCCAAATTCTCCAGGGCAGATATGCAAGTCAGGTGAAAGTATGAAACCAGTAAGGGTACTGGAATAAGCTTCTGAGACAGGAACCAGTGGAAGGGGGATAAAATGCCCATACACTTAGCTCACTGATGGGTTAACAACTTCATGCATAGAGGTTCTTCATTGAGAACAACGGGCAACAGTTGCTAATGGGATCTGACACCAGCGCCCTTGGGATGAAGAGGAAGGTTAATTGAATTCTAGTGAGGCTTCCTTTGTGTTTCAGAGCAGTTGAACAAACCAGGGCAGCCAACTTCCCAGCATCATCCTATGCATTGTGGCAAGTTCATCTGTGGTGTGACTAAACAGCCTTCAATAGCAGGAATGAACTTAGCCTCTCAAAGCTGGATTCAGGGAGACTGAGATAATCCTATTGGAAATTTTGATTGACAGCTCAGGCCAGTGTTTGTTTTTGCTTGTGGACATATTGCAGAAGGAATGGGCATTCTGTATGGTAGGTTGCTTGCTGGTCCTCCAAATATACTGTCACAACAGTGCAAACTCTCCTACTTCAGTTATTAATGGGTGTGCGGGGGTTTTGTGGGGAGGGGGGCGGCAGCGGTTTGAGCCGCACCGTTCCCAGAGCATCTCTGCTGCTGAGAGCCACCTGGTGCCGCATCGCCAGGGCAGCCGCATCTATTGGTGGTGCCACCGGCGTAGCTGCGTGTATCGGCGCTGCCGCAGTTTTGAGTGGCGCGGCGTGGCACGCCTGCGTTCCAAAGTGGGGCGGTGCAGCGCGGCCGCGAAGGCTCAGGTCTGCACAGCGGCAAGAGCCCGCAGCGGTGTGGTTGCCACTTTGATCTGCGTAGCGCGGTTGCTGGAAGGGACAGTGCCCAAGCTGATCCGGCCGAGTCCGCTGGTCTTGTTTGGTGTCGCTCTGCCGGTGCCCTATCCATAAGTGCTGCTGCTAAAACTGTATAGCTTAGCAGAGCAGCGCACAGACTGACAAGCTAGACAGGAAGGATTTTCAGTTTGGTATTCCAAGGCAGCTTAATAGAACTACCTCAAAAGGGAGCCAAGAGCCGAAAGACAGAGAACAAAGGGGAACATGGGGTTTTATCCGGGGCCGGATAGGGGCAGGGAGAGCAACCAGGACCAATAATTGGAGGGCTCAGGGGCGGTACAAAGGGGGCACCAGGTGTGCAGGGACCAATGGAGAGGGACTGAAGGAGTGGCTGAGGGGAGAGGACGAATGGGGCCTTGAGTAGAACAGATCTTTCTGGAACTGGGGTGTCTAGCAGGGAATGATAGGCAGGTGAACTGACAACTGGGATGGGGAGGCCAACGGGCCAACTGGGGTACAGAGATCTGCATAAACAAATTATTAACACAAGGCATCTTGGGAGGAGGTCTTTCTCTTTGCCCTAGCAGGGCAGCGCTGATTACAATAGGGCTGATCTCCCCAGTGCACGCTCCATTGCTCTGGCAGTGGGGGTGCACTGACTCCCACACATGGGCACCCTAATCTGCATGGGCACATTGTGAATGAAAGAAGAGAACAAAATAGATTATTCTCAGAAAGTTACTCACTCGCTCTTGGCATTTAATCTTCTTTGGCTTCTCAGAAGCTGTGATACTGGTCTTCGAATACAGACAATGCTGAATGTAATGTTATTTTGAAGATGTTTAAGCCAGATTCCTCCATGTTACTTAAAACAAAGATGGTATTTTCAGTTCGTAAAAGCATACTTTATGCTTTCAACTCTTAATTCATTGGATATCTTCCAAAAGCAAATGGCTTCAGGTTAATAGTTTCCTCATTAAAAAAGTGATTGTCTGAAATCTGACCTGACTTTGGAATGATATTGAGATATATCTTTGCTGTGTGTTCTCAGACCTCCCACAGGCAGGTTTTTATTTGAGCACTGACAATATGCACTACACTCTTTGCCCAACGAAGCCATGAAGACTTTCACAACTCGCTCCCTATGGAACAGAGCTCTCTTAGTGGATGAAAAGAAGTCTAAACACCTTCCTTTTTTTATTTGTATAGGATAAACTTTGCAGGTAGTACTATTCCCACAGCAATTTTTTGTTTACCTTTGCTTAGAATCTATTTTTGTCTTGACTGACTCTGACTTCCTGACTCATTATTTCCTCTTTGTGTCTCTTCATTGTTGGTACAAGCTATTTGAACTCCAGTCATTCTTCAACTCTCTTCTCTGCTTCTGCATCTTCATGTGCAAATGTGCATTGATTTCTCTGCTGCAGAGTAGGACCTTCTTTAGTTATGCTGGCAGTGCTGTGCTAAGAAGGCTTTTACCTTAAACTAGTTGCTTGTGTGCCTGTGTATATATTATTTTCATATCTTTGTAACTTCATTCCACTTCCTATATCTGCAAAAGTAAAATGGCGTGCACGCACACATACACACACACGCGTGCACACACACGTATACACATCCTCACATCCCAGTTATGAAGCAAGCAAAGAAAAAGTGGGTTAAATAAAAATAAATAATGAACAGTTCTATTTGGTCCCATCTTTTGACTGAGACCCCTCGTGGCAGTACTGATGAGGCCAGTTGCTGGAGTGAAAAAACCAAAGGCCCTCAATTACAAGAGTTTGAACGTACCTTTAAAGAATCCTGTACAAACCACGGAGATTGTTACAATGCAGCATTATCATGGATGAGCCAGATATAGCCAATACAGTTACAATGAAAAGTAGAGGGAGGAATCTTGCTTAAAGCAACTCACTTTTATTGACAGCATACTGTAAGGCAAGGAAAAATGCCAGATTTTTTAAAAAGAAGGCTTGCAGCAAGAGTGATCTACAGTTCAATGTATTATTGAACTTTCAAAGATACTATCTTTTATAAATCCAATATTTATCTTTTTGTTATATATACAAAAGCTCAATTTAAACAAGCACAAAACAGAACACAAAGTAATGGATTTGCATATGAAGTTTTGTTGATGGTTCATCATCTAGTAAACAAGAGAATGCATATATTCTTTTACTATAGAGTTACAGTTGACTAGATTTAAACTTAAATATAGCCCAAAACACATAACCCCCCCACAAAATACAGATGTGTTCAATCTGACTGTTTTAGAAAAAAACCCCTAAATAATGTTCAACCATACACTGGGAAAAAACACTGACAGATGCCAAGAAAGCTGTATTTCATGGCCAAAACTAATTCTGCATTTTTGGTGAAGGCATCTGTGTGTTTTCACTGTTGTATTCTGATCACTCTACATTAACATCTTGGCCAGAAAAAAATTGCAAAACACTGGCTTTTGTCTGCTTTTGAAAAGATGTATTTTTGAAGTGCTGATGTAAATAAACCATAAGCCTCTTACAAGATCTCACATCAGGCCACGTTAGAGCAAACTATCATTTCCATAGGAAACAATGGTAACAGAAAGGTCCCAGCTATGCTATAAAACCTAGTCAGGGGCCAAGCAATGAAATCTGCAACCTCTTACTTCTTCCCTGAGGGAAGGGCACAATTTTACCCCACATTTTTGACAGCCTGAGATTCTGAAACCAGCAAAACCAGTTGTGTTTTGTGGCTTTCCTTCTCCACCTCCATATCTGTATAGCACTGGCCTTTCACTGGAAAAGCTTTTATGAGAGCAATAGCTGCTTTTTCATTGGCGATAATGTAGCACTACTGGTGGCTCATAAAACAAGGGAAGGCTGATGTGTCAAATACGATGTGTCAGGATAAAAGGGACAAAGGTACTCAACCACAGCACAGTGCCATGCCTTACCTTTGCAGGGCTGTAGCATGAGCAGCAACATGGGTCAGTAAAATTCTACCTATACACGCAAAACTGAATGTATTTTTAGAGACATATAATACTAGTTTGTAATTAGAATCCCCAACATGCTAATTTTTATCACAGACCAAGAAGAAAATCTTACGACTACACAAGAAAATGGGACCCAATTAAAAGAAGAATAATGACACCACACATATATGCAACCAGTATATTCAGAAAATGAAGCACGAACCCATATTTTTCATGTGAAAGTCTTCTCCTGGATGCTTAAATGCACAGTTTATCATGTATTTTTTTTCTTTCTTTTTCCCCGTTTTCTCTATGAAAATCAAGCTCTTTGCATAATTAACCAAACTGCAAAGATATTTACATGTTAAAAGCCAATCCTTCACCTTCTGATTTTAAAATGAGTAATCCTGCATCTTGCATATTTTAAAAAAAGGTCCAGAGAAAGCTTAGAATTGTAATTCAGTATCTGTACATAGTAAAAACACTTCCCTTGAACATGAAGTCAGTGCTGACCTCTTCAGGTCATTTGTGAATAATAAAATCTTTCTAAAGAAATGTTACTATATAAGAACTGAGGGAAAACACAACAAGAAGAAATACATTACCCCTGTACTGTAATGTGTTTCCACTTTTAAGTAAGGTAAAGGTTGAAGAAAAACACAAAGGTGTGTATGTCAAATTTTCACTATGATTCTACAGAACACATGAAGTCTTTCAATGTGCTGAATGCTAAAGGCAATACAGTCTTTCTGGCTTTGTTAGTACTGCTATAGTATACAGGTTTCTTTGAGTACAGTTAGTACCTATAGAGGTCAATTCTAACACAGAAGTGTGTGCTACGCTTCATATGGCAGGAGGATAAGAATAAGAGAAAATTGATGACATTGATTTTAAAGAAATCATACCTCACACAGCATCTTTAATTCTAAACATAGAAAATTAGATTGTGGTATGTCTTAAATGTTTCTCAGATATCAAGAAGATCCTCTCCACTCTCATCACTCTCCACAGTTAATTGTCTTGTCCACCATTTCTTGACTTCCGATCCACACGAAGCAGCATCGGACATGGGATTCATTTTGCATGCAACAGATTTCATAGTTGAACGTCCACCAAAACGGAGGTTGACTGAAGACACTGAATGGCTTATTGGTTTGGGGGCTAGGAAATTAAACAGAGAGTTCTGTATTAGAGTAGATCTGCTTCTTGGACATTTTTACTTAGAATTCAGGTATAGAGAACTAGCACCTTTAAACTGATTTAGTTCAGAAAGAGTAGGGCTCTGTTCTAATGTTGGGTTGGTGTTTCTTTGTTTGTTTTGTTTGCTTGTTTTCCCAGCTCCAGATGTTCACAGTGCTCCCACTAATCTGCTGGTAGAGCAGTTTAACTGAGCAGTGTCTCATTTCCTTCTGCTGGGGTAACTGCTGCAAGAGATCTCTTCTTATCCAGTTAATTGTAACCTAAATGATTTAGGCAGTACTTACATGAGCTAACCTGCTGGCAAAATGGTGAAAATAGTAAATGTGAGGGGCGGGACGGGGGAGCGCTTCTAGGAGTGGCAACTACATCTAGAAAGTGATACTTTACTATGGTGTAGGGGTTGAAGCCAGTACAAGTTGCTGGTATGGCACTAAACCACATGTCTAAGTATATAAACCCCACATCTGATCTTAATTATGCTATTCATGATCTTAAATACCTGTCTTTGTTGGACTGGAGGCAGACTACTTATCTGTATTGTGCATGGAGATGACCTTCTTTTTTAGAACTATCCACTGAGGAATGTTCAAAATTGACATGGACCAGATCAGTGCTAAGAAAGGAAACCCTGGACTACTCATTCTTTCAAGCTTTCTCACTTGAAAAACCTGTGCAGTTGACTCCAGTAGTATGATTCCTCCTTAGCATGCTTCCTCTTTCACTCTTTCTCTCTTTTCCAACAAAATGTTGATCTTTACTGCTCAGTGATATTTAAATGGAAATCATGGATTGAATGCGCTCTGTTAAACTATCCTGTTTCTTGGACAAGTACAGTGGCCACAAAAGTAGGGTCAATGGTAGTCAACAGAACAGGATGACCGTCTCTCCTACTTCCACTTACATGTGATTAGGGTCTGAATAGTGGCAGCCTTTGAAGGCAGCACTCTGATTCACAATAGGACTGACTGATGTCAAATGTCCTGAGTGAGGGTATGAAAAAGTAAAAAATGCAACCACTTGCGAAGGGCAATGCTTGAGCCCATCTTCCAAACCTTCCGAATTGTGAAGAAAGGGAGAAACTGCTTTATTTCAACAGGCATGAGGACAGGAAAGCCCTGATGTGAGTGCAAGCAGCAGTCAGGAGGCAGAATTGTGAGTCAAGAAGCCTCTCATGGCATTGTTATCGCAGAGCAGCAATTTTGCATGTGGGGACTCTACTGGTAAACCTTTTTCACTTACCGGATGGCAAACGCCATTGTCCAAATTTCCGTTGAGGTTTCCCAGCATCTCCAGAGTCTTGTCTATATCCGCCTCTGTCAGAAAGTGTCGGGCTAAGGAGCTGCTGCTGGCTACTCGTCTGAACAGAGGAAAAAGAATCTCAGTCTCTTATCTCCCCACTGCATGGGTGTAACCCTAGGAAGCGGTATCTTTGTATTGTATTTCAAGCTTTATCCTTTAATACAAACAAAACATATTGCCATTGGTTAAGGCAGCATGCTTTCCACTGTTTAATACCCCAGAAAACTACTACTAACAGACAAAAGCAAAAAGATCATGTGGGCTCTCAATGCCATTCCTCCTATGAAAGGATATGAAATTATTCTCAGCCTACTACAACCACTGTAGAAAGCAGCCTGTACATTTTACCTTCTACATTCCCTGTCCTAGAAGAGCACAGGACTCCTGCTCAGAGGTCCCAGCATGCCCAGTGTTCTCACTCTCACTGTGAACACCACTTCAGAATGCCTGAAGTGGAAAGCTTCACACCTCCAGGCCTGCACACAGATCATGCAAGAGCTGAAAGCTGGGGCTGCTGGAGTCGTACAGCTGGGTTTGCTCTTCATGGTGATAGCAAGACAGCTAAATATGTTGGGGAATTACTGCCTTAGAGCATCTTGCCTTTACATCTGATGGCAAAGACTGAAGCAAAACAAGGTCTTGTTTCTATTTTTTTTCAGTTAAAATGATATTTAAAAAAGAACAAATAAGAAATGCAGACGTTTTCTGAACTTGTTATGAATAGCTGATTGTTTTCTGGATAACATACCTCTGGCTGTGCACTATTATCTTGATTAATAGCATTCATATCTTCACTTGGCTGTGTTGTCTCAATGCTGGGAGGATTCAGGAATCGGCTCAACTCCTGCTGTTGGCTCTCTCGTAGGCTGTGGATAATGCTGCACGACTGCTGCTGTTTCTATCAAGGTACAATATGTGATGAAAAAAATGTTCTCATTGGTGTGTCACACCAATGTGTTGGATTTTTTTTAAAGCATTCTAAATATTTAACTGAACAGTGAGCACCAGCTGTGGATCCCAGGTGCATCGATAAAGATCCATGTATTAGATGTTGCTATTTAAATAAAGTGAATTCCAGCATATTTCTAACCTTTAGGGAATAGAGGATGAAACTCATGAACTACATTAAGTGGAAGGCACGTTGCTCAGTTGTTGGTTTAAACCTAGAGTTTAAACACATACAAAGTTTTGAATTTATCAGTTAAAAGTTCTCGCAAAGAAAAAGAAACCAGGAAAATGGTTGAGATTCACAGGGAATTACATGAAGGCAATGAAAAAATTCTTACTTCTTTCATGGACGTTGGAACGGGCTGTCAATAAGACTGAATAAAATAGTAGTGAAAACCTTGGGACTAAGTATAGATTTGCAGTACAAATAGAAAAACAAACCTACTACCATTATGATTTTACAATCTAATTTGCTTTTAAATTAAAATAAACAGCACTTAGGAAGGGTTTCACTTTCCTGGGTAGTTTTCATATGATCCCTCTAGGGAGACTTAGAAAATAACAAGAGAATTTGAAAATATATCTTAACTTCCATAATTACATTCCATTTATAAAAGGTTCATAGAATGTGAAATGATCTGAACCATATTATTAGAGGGAAATGAATAGCATATTTACTTTAACATAGTGTAGTTCAATATCATAATGAAATGAACAACAGAGTTGAACAAACCCAGAACTGAGAGCTGAGATTAAATTTACTGCCATTATTATTAGAGAGATGAGATCAAAATGAAACTATGTATCATTGAACACTGATGTTTCAGCTGGAATGTACATTATATTCAAAATGTCCAGCTAAGTTATTTTATAAATTTACAAACAGAAGAAGCCAGATGTCATGATCACAAATCACTATGGAAAATCTCCAATCACAAGAAGTAATTTTTTATAAAAATAAAAAGTATATATGTCAAAACCTGGACTCAGACTTACAGTAACTGAAAAATCAGTCATCCATGCAACCAGGTTGTGACTTTTTATATAAAGGAAGAGTTGGTTTTGGAAGAAGAGCTGAGAATAACTGCAAAACTTAAATCAAATATCTTGATTTTTTTTGTTATATAAATTTAATCAAAGCTGAACTTCGACCAGCACATATTGTAGCTATCCTGAGCAAAGGTAAAAATGTTTCTGACAATCAGAAGCACTGCATAAACAGAACACAGAAGCACTGTCTGGGTCTGTACTGGTAACTTAGAGGCTGGGATTTCCTGCAGTGCTGACGCCAAGTGACAGGCCAGGATCTGGCTAATATTCCCTCTGCCACACCAGACAGCTTCAACCACTGCCTGCTGGGAGTGGTCTCCACCTGGACCCATGCCTGGAGGGCAGTGATGCTCCCGTGGCAGGGATTCTCCTGTGGCAGTGGTCTGGGGGAATATGAGTACGCACAGGAACATGCCAATGAGTGTGGGTGACCCCATGCCAGCTGTGAGCCAACGCCTTGCCCCTGCTTGGTTTACTGGCTACGGTGTGCCATGGTTCGTACACCTGCTTTCCATGCACACACTCTGCTCATTGGCACACACAGTAACTGTAACTGCTCGCTCAAATGATTTACCTTAATACAGGCTCCATTTAGAGAGCCATCTACAGGTTTCTCATCTGCCAGCAGAGGCAAGGAAATTACACAATTACATTCTGTGAGGAAGGATTAGGCCTATGAAGTTTCATTGCATTACATTATTTTCTTCTTTATTCCTTTGACTTTAGCCTCTGCACATGCATCTTCCTGTTGTATTGAAGAGACAAAGTTTTGGCAGGAAGACAGTTTTTGCCTTCAAAAGATGCTTATTTTTGTAGCACTTTCAGTTGCGCTGTAACAAACTTTTTTTCCTCAGTTAGCAACTGCTACATACTTCCTCAAGTAAGTATTATCATGACTCCAGAGTAAATGAAGTATAGTGCCAGTAAATTTGAGCATTGTTGAGCAGTTCAATTTATGCAACCATTTAGATCCTGCTTTAGCTTGACTTACTGCTCTGATTCGCTTTAAGCACTTTTTCAGCCACATTCGTATGGTCTGCTTGGCCACCTCCTCTTCTATGGTATATTCCAATTGTTCCCTAGCAAGCAGCTCTTCCAGTTGAAGACTTTTTCTGATATCAACAGACCTATATGAAAGCATGCTGGAAGAAACACAATTTATTTATTTTTAAATGCTGGTGTCTTTACATCTTAACACAGAAAATCAAAGCTCATACTTAAAGCCTTGTTGCAAAAATACATAATTCAGATGTGCACAGTAAATTCCCATTTGAAGCTAAAAAATTGCTGAGATGATTATAGAACAGACTTATGGTGCTCAAAACAAAGACCTTATCACCTACATCCAGCTATCCAGTACAGGTGAACTGCTGAACTGTAAGAAATTAGGGTTTGGGGTTTTTTTCCCCCCAAGTGTTTCCGCTTGGATAATGTTCCATTTCTATTTTATTTCTAGTCAGGCTCATTGTCATGTTGTTGCACTTGAAGGTACATTTTATTAGTTGGGATACAAGAGGAACATGTAACTGTAGTTTGTGACAAACCGCCTGCAATGAAAAGGTTAAAATTACTTAGAGCTGATTCCCTACGATCTGTGTTTTCCATCACTAGGATCTTTGCAGGAAAAAAAGAAGGGAAATCTAATTTTTGTAAAACATTTAAAATTTCAGTGACTCTCTGGCTACCATTCTTGCCTTCTCCCAAGCCTAATGGCTACCTGGTAGGCTGGAAAGAAACACAGGCCATTATATCTGTTCTAAAAATGTAGAGAAAATCTCAGGGTACCTGAGCACATCATGAAAAGTGACATCACCACCATTGTGGAGCCGCTCCATTTCATAGCACATGTGCTTGAATAGCAGCTTGTCCTTGTCGAGATCCACCTCCAGCCTGCCTCGTAGAAGCCTCAGCAGGAATTTCACTCGGAAGGTAGGGATTACACCCTGTGTTAAATTGCATAATAGATGGTAAATTACTGCGGTGATCTAACAACCAACTCAGACATTCAACTTGATCACTGAGAGAAAAACTATTTCTCCTAGCCTGTTTAAGTCACTGTGAACACATTACTGAAGAATGTGCACATTCAGACAGTTCTTCAGCAAATTCACAGAAGTCCTTATGGTTATTTGACTCATACACAATGAGAATCTATGCTGTTAATTTTGCCAGAATTTTTCAAAATTGCTTGGGGATTTGGTTTCCCCATTTGCATTCATCTGTAATTAGAATCATATTCCCAAAGAGCTGCCTTTGAAAAATGGAAATTTAACTATAGATTAAACACTCATGGCCATGCCTATAACTCTTTGTAAACCTGTGCCCTTTTCTGTGCATTTCTGGATGAACAGGAGAATGTTGAGAGTTTACTGGCTTTTTAGAGGTTACCTGCTCTAAGAGGCAGCACATCCTGCAATTTTGGTGACAACATTTTTTATCTGTTGTTACAAAATTAGGACTGAAAGTACTTCCCTCTGAAACTATGGTGTTCACAATCTTCAAATATTTTGTTCTGCTAAACAAGCCTCATCAGAACTATTTTTGCTGTAAGGTGTTGTTCTACATCAGAGAGATACTGTCAGTGCTGGGCACAATGGATTCAAAACTCTCTCTACCCCCATGGGTACAGACCACAGCTTCCATCTCCAGCACAGCCATGTGCCAACTACAGACAAACAACTACTTTCACCATAATGTTGTTCACATTTAAATCTTAGTGATGTCTTGAATCATTCAGATGATGATTTAATTTGTGTGGGCATCTGAGCAGCTCTGTCTCCCAGATGTTATTCTCATTTCAGAATCACAGAATGGTTGAAGCTGGAAGGAAACTCTGGAGCTCACCTTGTCTCATCCCTCTGTTTAAGCAGGGCCTCCTAAAGCGAGTTTCCTAGTATCAGATCCAGATGGCTTTTGAATATCTTCAAGGATGGAGACTCCACAACCTCCCTGGGAAACCTGTGCCAGTGCTCAGTCATCCTCACAGCAACAAACAGCTTCCTGATGTCCAGAGGTAACTCTTTTGTTTCAGGCTGTGCCCGTTTTCTCCAGTCATTTTACTGGGCAGCACCGAGAAGAGCCTGACTCTGCCCTCTTTGCATCCCTTACCGCAGGTATTTATATCCATTGATGGGATCCCCCTGAGCTTTATCCAGGCTGAAACATCCCCATTTTCTCAGCTTTTCCTCTCAGGAGACACACTCCAGTCTCTTCATCATCTTTGCATCCCTTTGCTGGACTGTCTGAGTCTCTGTGTACAGAGGAGCCCAGCACTGAACGCAGGACTCCAAGTGTGGCCTCACCAGTGCCAAGTAGAGCAGAAGGACCCTCTCTGCCTCGGCCTGCTGGCAATGCTTTGTCTAAAGCAACCCAGGATACCATGAGCCCTCTCTGCTACAAGAGCAATGGTGGCTCATGTTCAGCTTGGTGTCCACCAGGGCCTCAAGTCCTTTACTGCCAAGCTGCTTTCCAGCTGGTTGGCCCCCAGCCTGTACTGGTGCCTTGGTTTATTCTTCTCTAGGTGCAAGACTTTGCAGTTCTCCTTGTTGAACTTCATGAGGCTCCTGTGAGCCCATTTCTCCAGCCTGTGAAGGTCCCTCTGGATGGCAGCATGACTTTCTGGCATATCAGCCACTCTGCCCAGCCTGGTATCATCAGCAAGTGTGCTGAGGGTACCCTTTGCCACTCTGTCCATGTCATTAATGAGAATGTTGAACAGGACTGGACCCACTATTGACCCCTGGGGCACACAATGAGTTACTGGCCTCCAGCTAGAACCTGTCCTGCCAATCATCACCCCCTGGGCCTGGCTGTGCAGACAGTTTTCAGTCCACTTCATTGTCTTCTCTCCCAGCCCATACTTGATCAGCCTCTCCATAAGAATTTTACAGGAGACAGTGCTGAAAACTCAGCAAAGCTCTTCTGGAGATCAGACACAAAAATGGATATGAATCTGTAGACTTCCAAGGGAACAACTCTCAGGGAGCTGGGAGGAAAGATGCCATTATATTGATCCTATAAATAGGCATGTTTGTTTGTAAATCTGCTATTATAAGCACTACACAGAATACAGGTTAGTATTTGAAGGGCTATGAACAATGTTAGATTATGCTCACTTTTCAAATTTGAACAGAGTATTTTGTCAACATACTTTGTTTTCACCATACTCCTTTTCAAGAAAAACTGGAAATTTACTGTATTTCTGTGCTTATTACCAAGAAATTATTATTTCTTACCTCTCTTTTGTCATCAACCATGTTCCATATAATTTGAAAATGCCTTAGATCGTTATAACTTAAAAGCTGGTCTTCTTCAGTTGAGTAAAACAATGAGAAATTCTCCACAATGATAGCTGAAAACCACAAGAACAAAATACACCCTAAAGGAAGCCTGTAGTTATATTCTAACATCTAATTCTGTTGTGCAAACTCCACATTACCAAGTGCCTGTACGCTCAGACAAGGATTTTGAATGGATAATATTCTGTCTTGTCACATCAATATTCACCATGTTCCCTTTTAAAAAGTTGTATCTTAAATGCTGCTGAGATGCCTAATCTAACATCTAAGATCAATTAGGTGAATTCCAATGATGTTTGAAGAAAGGTTAACTGAAGAAAAGCTTAGAAAACATGGTTCCGTAGGGTAACTCTCCTCTCCAAATAGAAATTATCTCTTTGTTCAAAAAGCTTTCATTCCCAAACTTCCTAAGTTTTAGCATTCCCGTGCCAAAGAAAAATCAAAATCATTATATGCGTACAAAGTAACATTAAAGGTAGCCTCACACCTGAATGGCACAACAGACTCGCATCTAACATACTACATGCCAAGATGGACCTTTTTGTTATAAATGTTTATTTTCACTTACCAACAAGCAAATTTAGCATGATGTATGCAATGATGACATAGAAAGAACAGAAATACATAAGAGCACCAGCATAATTTCCACAGTCTGTTTTCCAGTAGGTGCTGTTATCTGGTGTACAAAATGGAGGCTGAACCTTCAAAACAAAAGAAATCCAAGTAAAAGAATAATAATAATAGATCATTAATTTCTCTGCAATCAATACAGTATTTAAGACTATTATTTCTTTAAGGCTTCCCAATTAGTGAGTAATACTTTGGGCATTATTGTGGACAGATTGTTTTTCTTCCTTTAGTAGATAGGAACCAGGAAAGAGAGAGAAGTGTGACAAAAAAGGCTGAAGCATAGATCTTACTACCACATAGAGGGCACATTGTGCATTATGCCACTGTATAGGAACAACCTGGTGCTTTGAAGCATAGTGTTTTTCAAAACGTTTCTTCCCTGCTCATTAATTTTAAAAAGGAAAGGCATGTGATTTTCCTTGCAATGGAAAGCACAGATAAACATTTACTTAGGCAAAAGATAATGATCAAAGGAGGAATTTTGAGGTCATCAAGACTATCATTCACATGGAATGAGCCAAAGTGAAGGAAGCGAAGACAAGGTTAATCTGAAAAGACACTTTGCCCCAGTCAAAGCAGAGATAATAGTGAAAAAGTAAGTTACTGCATTTCTGATTTTGAAACAATCTTTTTATTTTTGTTTTTAAATCATCTAATAGCCTTGCTCCATGAAATACTGTACTGTGAGTATGAGACTGCAACTGCAATTTGTGCATCATTTTCTGAGGTTTAGTGAACATTTTCTTGAAGAGACGAAGGCAAGCCCAACATTCCTCATACAAAGCTAAGATACTGAAAACAGTTTGAGATGGAAGGGTATCTCTCATTTCTTGTCTACTTATCCCTGGCAGTATTGTAATTACCATGCAGTCATGCATAATTTTGTTCCAGTCTTCTCCAGTAACTATTCTGAAGAGTACAGTAATAGCCTTGCCAGCTGATGAAAAATTTGCATGTCTGTTTTAAAGAAAGAGAGAGAAAGAGAGATTGAGAGCGAGAGATCATTTCACTTCCCAGAATTAAAACACTGGCAAGAAAAACTGTTTCCATTTTCTACTGTTCTACTATTTTAAACTAAAAATAGTTACAGTGTTATTTGAATGAGCTCATTGAATTATTTATTTCATGAGTTAAGATACAATAACTGAACTCTAGCTCAGACACAGGTCTGAGTATTTCAGCTCATTTTATCAGAGAGCTAAAGAAAACTCAAGGCCAGATCCCATTTCCTGTCTCCATTTTCTTTTGTAAGCCTGATGATGACTGGGAAATCTCCAGCTAACAGCCAATTCAAAGAACTGTCTCCTTTCTGTATCAGCCTGGTATATGGATTCTGTTCCTGAGTGATGCCAGTAAGATGCAGCAGGTACACTGCATTTCAGCAGCTTGTGGGCTAGCACAGTACTGCTTTGAAGCGTCTTTCACCTGCCTTACTCAAGAGCAGCTCTCAGTCTGCTCTGGATTCAATCAGGTGTCATTTGGTCCAATGCACAAGGACTGGAAAGATGGCTCAGTGTCTCCTATCAGAAATTCTGTTTAGAGCTCTTCAGCCAGACCTGCCGATCTGTCTGGTTTTCACCACAGATAAACTTCTCTAGCAGAATGTGATTTCTTCAGGCTGTTTAAAGAACATCCCCATGAGGTAGGAACTACACACTGTACCTGTTAATGTTCTCTCCGTATTTAACTGTACCAAATAACACCACTCCAGCAAAAGCATAACAAAGAAGCAGTAAGAACATGCCCACTATGATGAAGAAACTCTTGTACATGCTGACAACCACAGTCAGGAGCAGCATTTTTAGTGTCACCTGAAAGGACAGAGAAAAAGCAATCCATGACAGCATTCAGGAAAGCCAAGATAAAAAATACAGTTCTTGCACTTGTCATTTGGACAACAAATTTTTTACACACATTCATTAATGGTTGAGCTCAGTAAAATGGTACATTATGAATGTGAATTGAACTGTGTGCTTTGTACCTGTTACAGATATCAGCATATCTTCCTCATTTACAAGGTCAAGATGTTGCTCCTTAAAAAGTATATACAGGATAACACAGTGTAGGATATTACAGTGATGGTACAGCATAAGCTTAACTATAATATTCTAGGATCAGTATTCTCCTGAAGTATCAGCATTAGCATTGCATGAACAGTGGTGCAGTAAACTACTTTGGGCTTATCTGAAAGTGATCCTAACTTCAGACAGAAAGCACAGATCCTGCAGCCTACCTAAAGGAATGTGTTCATGTATAGAGAAGGGGATGTCCTTAAGATCAGTACAGCTTCTTTAGACTAGTAATTTCTCATGCAAATTTGTGAAAGACCAGGGACATCTTCCAGAAGCCTTCCAATACCTAAAGGGGGGTGACAAGAGAGCTGAAGAGGGACTTTTTACAAGAGCATGTAGTGACAGAACAAGGTCAAGTGGCTTTAAATTCTTCACCGTGAGGGTGGTGAGGCACTGGAACAAGTTGCCCAAACAAGTTGTGGATGACCCATCCCTGGAAGTGTTCAAGGTCAGGTTGAATGGGGCTTTGAGTAACTTGGTCTAGTGGAAGGGGTCTCTGCCCATAGCACGGGGGTTGGAATGAAATGATGTTTAGGGTCCCTTCCAACCCAAACCACTCTGAGTCTATGATTCTGCAAAGCTGGCCAAAGAACATGAGATGAGAACATAATTTTGAAAATTTCATAGGCTGTAGGCCCAGATAATAGATATTACTTTCCCATGCATGTGTATTTTATATTTTACTCCTGATAAATTTATTGCCCTAGATTGTTCTAACACCCTTAACTACTTTGGATGCGACGAAAAATTCCCTTTAATGGGACTGAAGGTGTCATTTTTCTTTATAATCATGCCAAATTCCTGCTGACCTTTAGTCATCATATTGCATCAGGACAGGTAAATTAGTGAAACTGATTCAGCTCATAACATGAAAGTACAAATGACTAGGTTAAAACCTTGAAAAAACTTTAGAATCAATCAGAAAGCTTCAAAGGCAATCACTTGGTCTGGCTGCATAGGAGAAGCAAGGATTTTTCATTTGACTTCCAAGGCTCTACAGGCTCTGTCTAGTGTGATTTAAAGAAAATTTTTGATCTTTACTGAACAAACCCTTTGACATACTGTTCTTAACCCTGGCAACCTAGTACAGCGGTCTTTTCATCACATTTACTTGAATATGGCAGACTTCACAGAAAATATTTGGATAGTCTAGGATGTTCTACAGCAAGGGAATGTAGTGTCACCACTTCTTAAATAAATGTGTTTGTTCTCTGTCTATGCTTATTCTGCCAGTCTACTCTCAATTACACCAGAGCAAATACAAACACAAAAGAAAGGTAAACTTGAGAAATGACTTGCTTTGTCACCACCCCAGTGTTTCCAGAACATCTTGGCCCAAAATTGTTTTTAAATTGAATATAAATCCTTTACTGTGATAAAACATATGCTGTAGAGATAAAAGACACAGACCTGCACTCTGGAGAAGAAACTTTTTTAAGAGAGCACTATCAAAACAGGGTGAGTGCATTCAACCACCACTACAATAGTCTTGCAGCAAAAATAAATAAAGAGCATGCCCATCACACCTCACTGAAATGGCAAGGGCTGAAAGTAGTACAGTGTATGTTCAGAGTTGTAGAGAGCATTTTTAAAAGCTGTGATATTCCAGCTGCATTTTGTTTTCTGAAAAAATTAAACTTTTCCAGTAACCATAGCACTATTACACAATATAGTTAAAATCCTGCCATTCATTTTAAAGACAGCATGTAAAGCTGGAGACTGCTGTTTGAAATCTCCTTTTTTTTTTTTTTTTTGTTAAAAAAATTAATCTTAAAGAATTTGTACNAATCTTACAGAATTTGCACTAGAGATGCACAGCATCTAGTCCTTTAATCTATACATGAGCACTGCAATAGTTGTAGTTCCCAATTTATACTTACGTGCTTCCCACAAATGGAGAAAAACCTGAAGACAATTACACATGCCCCCATCATGTATGTGTATGCATTCTGGAACACAAACACAGAAGACTTAATACGTGGTCCCCCAGGAATCTCTTGAACAGATCATGATAACCGATTTTTTAGTAACGTAGGACAGTCCCCATATGAAATAAGAGAAATCATAAACTAGTAGCAATAATATAAAGAACACAAACCCAGCCTCCCCACACATCAAGCCAAAAAACCTTCAGTCCTCTATTAATTATGTTCATCAGGCCCAGTGTACTTGTCTAGGCAGCTGTTGGATTACAGAAACTCCTCAGGCCTTCCAAGCTACTTAGTAGCAGGCAGCAAACTGAGAATGTCAGGGCAAAATGACTAGTCACACAGAAGAGGTCTTCCTTCAAAAAGAACTTGGGGCAGACAAGAGAGAATCCTACAGACTTTATAGGGTTGTGACTTTGAAAACTTGTGATTGATGACAAGTATCAACCATCCCTTCTCCTTCGCCTGTAGATAAAGAAACCAGGAGTGTAGTCAAATTTAAAAAACTGGTATGAAATGAAGGGAGAGCAGATTTCTTCCCCTCTCCTTTGTGTCTTCTTGAATTAAACACTACCCCTTAACCAAAACCAGAGGTATAAAATCTCTGTTGGGTTTGGGAGGGTTTGTATTGTGCAGCAATTTTGAACATATGCCTTCTTCCAGTCCTCTGCTCCTCTTTGTATCCTGTGCCTTGCCTTTCTTCCTTCATGCTCATAAGACTGTTAGCAAGAGCGCTCACTCTTCAGTCTCCTTCCTTTTCTCACCTACATCCCTCCTACAGACTTGTTTTCTACCATATTTACAGACTCTAACTTGCATCAGTAAGGCAATTTTTGCACTACATGATTGTCCAAGACAATGATTCATTCTTAGCATCAAGCTTAGTTTCTTTCAGACATATTTCAGCTTTAGTAAACTCTCAAAAGGTTTATCTGCATTTATAGCAGCAATCCTACTGCTGGTGCTTAAAAATAAAATCATTTTAATCGATGGAATTACATTTTGTGTATCTTACCAGTAAGGCAAAGTGAAGTATCACCCATATAACTCCAAGAGATGTCACCAAGAGATCATACCTATTTCTTCTGCTTTGCCAGAAGCCAGAAGGTGACATGGCAATAATCTTCATTGTGACCTATGGATAAAAAAAAATTCTTACTTGTAATGAGGAAATGATTCTTCTTTGTCATGAGATCCTCTTCCATTCTCCAAAATATCTGATTGGGTTCATTTTATGAAATAGTTTCAAACAATGAGGGGGAGGTTTCACGTCAGCTAAATATTCTCACGTGGACTAACTGGATATTACCTTCCCTTAGATGGAGGAAAACTGGTACTTGTGTAAGACCACAGATGACCAAGACCAAGGGACGAACAGCATTCTGAAATATCTCTGTCTCCATCAAGTATCAAAGACAGGAGTGCAGCTGACCACCTCAGACTGCATGCTTAATGTATAGATTGCTGAGGTGAATGTGGGCTTAAGACAGCTTGAAGTTAAACAAGTCATGTCAATAACATGTAACTAAAAAAGGTAGCAGTGTCCTAGCTAGCTAATTGTCTGTAAGCAAGCTAAAATCACATAAGCACATGTGAACACAGGAATATAATTGTGTTCTGCGGCACCTACAGTTCAAATTAATTAAAAAACTCTAGTATATTGCAAATATTTCTTGCTTTAAGGAATGTTCTGTACTCAGAATCATCTGTACTCAGAGGCATGTAAGAGAAAAAGCTAAGAACAGTAAAGGCAGTATATTTTACAATGTACCTGGTAAAAGACATCTTCCAAAGTGCTGGACATTTCCAATTTACGTAACAGGAATTCAGATGAGAAGCTCAAGAATAGATACTAATAGTCACAGAAATAGTCACATCAGGTAACAGATACCAAGGCAAAGTGATGCATGTAGAGGGAACACCTAAGAGTTTCTCATATACAAGTTGTATTAAATCTCAGAGCACGTTAAGACTTACTATATAAAGGCTATCAATGTCAGGCATTCCTTACATTATTTTTTCCATCCCACCTTGCAACCCCTGACTTTAGTTTGAAGTAAAAGGCTGATTTTCCAGTTAGCTTTTTGCCTTATCATGTTTTCTGCAGCCTGACTACAAAGTGAAAATTATGGTCTCTGAATCTCTAATTGCCATTTAAATTACCTAAGGTATCTTGCCTCCTTCTACCCAGTTACCTGACATGCCCTAAAGAACTGAAGGTGGATGGATGGGACTGGCAGGGATGATGCAGGACCTGTAAACATGCCTGGCCTTCTGGAGTGGCTAGTGGAGGTAACTGAATCTCACCCTTCATCTCCTTTGGTCACAGTAACAGCTTAAACACCTACCTCACATGTAGAATTTAAACACCTAGCTTCAGGTGTCCATAATATTGAACTGAATATCACACAATGGAAAAGAAAAATCACATCTCCCTTTCTTCTGTCATCATCAGTGTGGTAACAAAAGTGAGATCTTCAAATTCTTCCTATTTTCTATACCGCATATATATGATGTGAGCAGTAGAGGTTTCTGGCTGAATCAGGAGTTGTCAGATTGAACACAGGGCCATCAGCTATGCAGAAAGCTTTGGACACCCTTGCCTGCTAGTGATAGCTGACCGTGTCCACAGCAGACTCTGCAACCAGGCTATGCTACAGAAGAGAAGATCCTGGGCAGGAAGCTGCTTCCTCTCTCCATAAATTGTGTGCACTCACAGTGTGATAGCTTGCCTGTTGAGATAGTCAACAAATTTTTCTTGGCTCTGACAAAGTTCCTTTGAAATTCTAGAAGTGTATTTGTTTCACCTGGCAGTATAAGAGAAGAAAGTATTTCCAATGACATAGTTACTAAATAAATTAAAACCTGCCTGTGTATGACACAAATAAAACTTTTCTGTGTTTGCTCAGTCTCTCCAGAGATACTGATTTCTCCTGGGTAGAGAAAAAAGAAGCAACAACACGGACATACTCTAGCTACAGCTGCTACAAGGTATTCACTTCATTGTTTATTCATCACTGCTGGCAAAACCTATCAATGGAACATAGGAACTGTCAAATTGGATTAGAGCAGTGGGAAACATAGTCTACTATCCTGTTTCTGATAGCGGTCAGTATCAGCTATTCAGAGGGGACTGACAAGAAAAGTAGTCAACCAAAAACTTGTAAAGAATTATGTACTATCCTAACCACAGAAGAAACATTCATTTTAAATGCTTTGTTATACTATAGATATCCTTGTACATTAAAAAAGTATATTTTTTTCAAAATGTGTTTAAATCATTAGGTTAAAACCTTATGAAAATGGGCTAAATACACCTTGCAGAGTTTGTAATAATGATATTCTGATAGGGAACTCCCACCACAGAGGAGCCAGATTTGTGCAACAAAAGACAGACAATACTGGAGCTGGGGTGTAGCTTATCAAAAGATACTAAAATAAAGTAGGATACTTAAAACAAAATAAAACTGAGACAGGTTTGATGATGTCACAGCTACAGAACAGTGGGGTTTAACACACCAGGCAAAACATATATGGATCAAGCAGAACTTCCATGAGACAACATAGACCTTTTGTTGTATGAAGGGGATGTAATATGAGATGTTCTGCAAGAAAAGAGGTCACTGGGTTCACCAAAACACTGTTAAATACTCAGACTTGAATATATATGAAAAGACACATATATATGAAAAGCTCAAGGTTGTAGAGAAGTATGACTATAATACATTAAAAGTTTCTTCTTACAATACATGTTTAAAGACAAGTGACATGGAGAACCCTGAATGTACACGTTCAGAAATAAACACCATTTAGTGAAGAATGAGAAGCATCCCTAAAGTCAAAATGAAATATATACATACAAGTCTTAATCTCAAGAAGTCATAAAATATATTACTTTACCTCAAGGACAAAAATGAAGGTGAAAACAACAGACATTGTTGCTAAAGGCACAGTCACTGGATCTGCAGCATCCCACTGAAAAGCAAACATAATCCATTCATAGAAGAATAGCTGTTAAACAGAATAAATGCCTCTTCATTGCCTTAACTTTTCTTGAGGGTTTTGTTGATGAATAGATTTCACTTAAAAATATGTTTAAAGACAAGGAATGGCATCTTGGTGTACTCTCTCTCTCAGATTTACAGCTTAACTGGAAATTAAAAATAGTGGACCAGACTATAAAAAGCCAGAAATTGACTCAGCTCCACAAGTTACAATTAATCTACAGTGATCTATGCTGCAACTGAGATTGCTGTATCTAGAAATCATGTTTCCTTGCATTCATCACACTAATGGCTCAATCAATCGTTAATTGGTGTTAGGAAGTGTGAAACACATGCTGTACTACTGTAATGAAACATTTAAAAGAAACATAATTACCTTAACTGATAACAAAACAGACTGGGCCAGAACAAGTACAGCAATAGTTCTCTTAAAAAATGGATGCTGAGTTATATCATACATCTTAGCTCTAAAGCCATCGTTATCTGAAAAAGAGTTTGAGGAAGAGAGTTAAAATACACAATGACATTTTCCCCCCTATTTCTTGACATATTTTCCATGTTCATTAGACAAAAAATAATCCTTTCCCATTTTCAAAATACATTTCTGATTTTCTGCCACTATTTTCCATATCAAATAGGGCTTCTGAACATATAATTTGAAATACTGAACACCAGTGTTGCATGAAAGCTTTGGTACTTTCAGGGCAAGTGCATCATTCAACTGCTGTCAGGTTAATACATTCCATTCATATCACTATAGCCAACTGCAAATATTTTTCATTTAGAAATTCATTTTTTCATTAAGGCTTATCCTAAAACCATCGAAGCACAACCTTTTTTGGGTTGATTTTAATAGCCTTATGGAGAGATCTGTAGTTGGAGCCTGTTTACACATTAACTTACGCATAACCTCCTAGTGGCCTCACGATTACAGTTTTAATTTGAATCGCAGACGCCTGGGGAATTACGAACACTAGGGCTCAACATGAATAAAATCAAAATATCTTTGATACCCGGACGAGGTGGGAGATGAAGAGGTTGTGCTATCTTCAGTCTGCTTTTCAGATCTTCCCATCGTCTCTGATCTACAGTCAGTAAAGCTGTCCCCTTAATAAACAAAGAGAAGCTTATAAAGCTTTTGTCATTTAACAGTTAGAACATTCAACACTGCAACATGAAAACAACATTCTCTTTGGTGCCTGAAATAAAGTTACATACACAACTTCCCTTAAATAACACACTGTTTGGGTAAAGGAGTCTGAAGTATCAGCTGTTACTCAAGAGGATTTCTGGATGCATTAGCTGTGAGTTTCTGGGACTCAACTCAGCAGGCACAGTTGCTGCTCTTTGTAGCAGCAGCCCAGTGGGGGCAATGAAATGCTGCAGGAGGTCTTCCATTTGACTGAACATCATTTGCCAGGAACAGAGTGGTGTATTCTGTCTTGACTTTGCAAAAGAAAATCCTGTGGCTTGCTAGTGCCACTACAGTTTCTTCAGGGAAGAAGCCCTCCAGGAGACCACTGCTGCTCTCCACAGCTCTTCTGCTTGGGGCATAATCAAAATAAAATAATAGTATGCTATGAATCTACAACAGCTCTCCACCAGGAAGCACAAAGAGAGGTGAAGGCACACCTTTAGGGTGGGTGGTGGTAGCTGGTAACGTGTGTAAATGTTCACATAACGTAGCAAACTTCAAACAGAATTCAGTGTTATCTAAAATGACCTTCAAAGCAAAACTAGTTCCTTTTCACAACAGAGAACTGTAAAATCTCATAGAAGAATTCTAGAGTTGCAAAAACAAAGGAGACCTTTTCAAGGTAAATGTCAAAAGTCTGTCCCCCAGACACTGGGCTCCTGTCCCTGTCAGAAAGGAGCCGCACGGAGCTGGGTGAGGCTGGCGTGATCTTTGGGGCTTGCCTGGGCATTCGCTTGTGTAGATGCTGGAACTGTGGCTGGCTGTGCAAGTGATAAGGTCAGGATTTCCTCCACTTAGTGAACATAATCTCTTTATGGAGCCGTGTCCCTAGATGGTACCCTGAGAAGAGGTATCTTCCAACACAACGTGGACAAAGTGACAGCTACAAAGATGCTGACTACTCCTGTCAGGCCCAAATGGCACCATTTAGAAACACAGATCAAAAGGCAACACCTTCACCCCAATGAGCGTGTCTGGTTTATATTCTTGGAGAGCCTTCACTGAAAACAAGACAAAAGGTGGCAAAAAAGAGTGGACTTTTGTAAAATCTAGAAATAATGGTGCCAAATTGCATTGTTACTCAGAAACTGCAGTTCCACAAGCAGGATTGTCATAAGGGAACCACAGAGCAGAGCACTGTGAGCAGGTCTAGGGCTAGAGGAGCTGTGCTTGCATTTGGACTTCAGCTCACAGTGCCAGCTAATATTTTCGTTGATCACATCTTCACCACTGACTGAACTCCTGACACTTGGGAGCTGTGACAAGTGACAGGTGAGGATTGAAATGGGGCTGGGGGTTGGAAAAATTTGGGCTATTGCCCTGCAACTGGGACAACCAAGGACAGAGCCCAGAGCTTGCCGTGGTACTTCCCAGTCCAACATTTCCATACCTGCAGTTCCAACAACTCATATGAAAAATTAGAGCATATCTGAGATGATCATAATTTTTTTTTCTTTTTAGAAAATTGTTTGTTCTCATGTAAAATAGTCTATTCGGTAATTGTCCAACTCTGATCCTCGGTAACAACTCCTGTAATTGTTCTAACCATATATCAGCCATGAATTTTCTAAAGAAAATATCTACTTCAAACACTAATATATTGGTCAAGTATCTAGTTTTAAGAAAATGCAACTGAACCTTACACTGTGGATTGTTTTCTCTCTACTATCTGGGCTAGTTGCTTTGCATCTCTCTAAAATTTTTCTTTAGTTTCTGGATATTTCTTCACTCTACTTGAATATTAATTGGGCTGAAACTTTTGCCCACTTAATTAACATTAATCTTTTAAACTCAAATCTGAAAACATTATCTTTTCCCTATAGTAAATACATAAAAAGCAGCAAGTAGTCAAGAAAAAAAAAGAAACCAAATATTACATGCTACCCCATGTTACTACAAAACAACTGAAGAAGCTGAACCAGACGATATATAAGACTTGTACTTTTAGTATCATATGAATTCTATAGAAATATTGCCTGATGTGCCTGTTCAGTGTAATTTGCAGGGAACTGTTACTAGTAAGCAAGGACAAAAAGTGTAAAGCTCTTTGTATTCATCTGTGTATTGACAAATTTGAAGGAAAAGCAATATTGCACAGCTGAATAGGAAGTGACAAAAGCATCTATAAAAATCCAGTGGAATTCTCATACTGTAGGAATTTCAGCTTTGCTAATTTACCAGTCAAAATTTAGTGAATAAGAAATTACTAGCACATTGCTCCTTGTTTTGTAGAACAGATAAAATTTAACAGGAATGACTGCACTTCATCTTACCAAAATTACAACGATGTTACGCAAACATAAAAATACCTTCAGAACAGTAGAGATTTTATGCTGTTTTTTTGGTTCACGTGATGCCTTGCTTGCCCACATTAATGCAGGGTAATGTGCTGCTCGGCTCCCTTCCCCAAGGAGCCAGGTGGTTTCCCTGATGGACAAACTCAGCTGCTGTGTTTGCTACTGAGCTCGGGTCAGGCCACAGCCAGCACTCAGCTCCAGCATGAGCACACTGGGCTGTCACACATCTCCACGCCCCATGGTGTGTAATCATCCTTTCCCTCCAGTGCCACGAGTGATAAAAATATCGTATCTCATTATTTTTGTGACTTTGAACTGAAAGATGAAAAAAAGTAATAATTTTGCCTCGATGCCTCAGAGGCACCACAAGAGGCTCAGAAAAACCTCTCAGATTAAAAGTTGTGTGGTGTGTATGCAGCAGTCCCATCCAGAGGATTCTACCTTCTAACAAGTGTAGACATGAGCTGCTCTGAAACAATTCCCCTGGGGGCAGATTTTTCTACTTTTCAGGGTAATCCAAAAAGCCCGTGTGAACTTGCCTAGAACACTAACTACCTTTTTATTTGAGTAATGGACAATTATTTTTACAAAGTACTCTGCTGTTTGTAAAGAAAAAGCCACACAGCTTTACTTTGGATCTGAAACACTGCAATGGGAGGGTTCTAAAGAGACCCCTCAGCTGCAACACATGCAAGCATAACATGTCTTTTTCTCTGCCACCACATGTATGCCTACATCAAACTAAACAGCAGCACCTGTAAATACATTGTGCCTTACAGTCAATCTCCATCTATCAGCACAGCTGCACTATAAATAAACTCTATCAGCTTTGATAGAGAGTGTGATGGATTGCTGTCATCACAGGCCTCAATTTTGCAGCAAGTATGGATCAGGTGTATCTGAAGCCATATTTGCAGTCTTGCAAAATGTAAGATTGGTAAGCCAGTACTAAAGGCAGCCTTACCAGGTAATGTAGACAGTGTAATAGCAGTTTCAGGTTTCTTACAGAGCCAGTTCTACACTCAATAACCCCCCTCACTCAGAATAAACCACCTCACTTAGTACCTTGTTTTCATTAAAATTAGCGATGACAACTCCAACAAAAAGGGTGAGTCCAATCATGCAGCCAAGGAATACAAAAACATGAATGTAGATTCCATGGATCTGAATAGACAAAAATAAGATTAATAGTTAAAAAAAATAGTTATTTGTTCTAGCTTTCAACGACTCTGATGTGTTTCCTTACCGGCCCAACACGATGAATAATAACATCTCTGACTTCCACCCAGCCTTTTAATGAAAGAACTTCAAATAGTGCCAGCATTGCATTGCCCACATTGTCAAAATTAAAATTCCGAGGATTTGCCCTGAAATGCAGTACACAAATAGGTGTAATTTCAGCAGTAAAGTTGTTCTATTTGTTACCTTGATTCTTCATAGTCTAACATTTAAATACCTTGCAAAGTTGATGTGAAAGCCTCTGAAACATATCAAAGTTCCATATCAGGAATAAGAAAACAATAGCAGCAGCAATAAATATGTAAAACATAATTTTTAGATCCCTGTGTATTTTTTATTTTCTTACTCAGAACCTGACTTACAGTAATAAAGTCTATACCACGTTCAAGGCCAGGCTGCATGGGGCTTTGAACAACCTGGTGTAGTGGGAGGTGTCCCTGTTCACGGCAGGGGGGTTGAAACTAGAGAATCTTTAAGATCCCTTCCAACCCAAACCATTCTATGACTCTATGTTGCTACATTTTAATGCTTTTGCCAATGAAGTAAGAAAAATACAGCATTTAAGAAAAAAAAAACTGATCTGATGGCATTGGCCAGATTCTAAAATAAATTTACCTGCAGGAGATAATTCTCTAACCCACATAAAAGATTCAGACTCCAAGGTCAGTGAGACTATCTAGAAAATGCTGTTCTCTATTTCATTATCATCAGGAACTGATAGTATAAAGCAAAACTTACTGAGAGGACATCACATCTTCTTGGCTTTCCTATACCATGTGCTCTGACCTTATTTATCAGTTGAGATTCAAGAGAATGTTTGCAGCTGAACATTAAAAATACTCTCTTTGGGCTAGGTTAGCATGTTGTTCTGTCTCTACAATCCAAGCCAGATAATCCAAGGAGCCCAATGACTTTTCAACAGTTTATAAGGTAAACAGGTGTATTCCAGAAGAATTATTAAGTGTTTGGTGCTTCTTGAATCCAGCCATTCAGTTAAAAGAGAGCTCTCAGATGCAGATACCTCTTTTTAATGCAGTCCTTATACTGACATCTGGCTCTTGAAAATCTGGCCCGACAGCCAACAGGTGGTATAAATGTCTTTGTGGTAACACATTTTTCTGCAATAACAAAACATTCTCCAAAGTTCACAGTTATGCTGATTAAGACAGTTTTTGCTTATTTCTGGATCAAGCTGAACAGGATTGAATTCGCTTACTCGAGGAGAATTTTTCTGAAGCATACAGAAACAAAGAGTTCTGCAGATGTCAGAGTTTCACTGACTGTTCAAATCACAGCATACTATTTCATTAGTGTAGGGTGGTTCTAAATCTACCATTGCTGGTACATTCTTTATCCACACACATGGCCAATTAAAATAATTGTGGCTGTTAAGCTGATTTTGCAAAATGCCAACCAAGTGAAAAATATAAACAATTAAAAAGAGTGAGTTTCGCCTGTTCAGGTGTTGGGAAATATCAAATGGACTTTATTAGAATACTGATCAAAAACATATATTAGCTTTTAAATAAGTTTTACTGTCCTTCTGCACCAGATAGACCATAAGGATTCCCTGCACTGGAAAAAAAAGCTATCCACTGCTATCTGGTGTGGTTGATGGCCATGGAAGAGAAAGGCTGTTTTTAGACATTATATGATCATTTATGGGTATGTTTTTATGGGTAGCTGTAGGCAGGTTGATTTCCATTTCTCTTTCTTCCCATATTTTCCTATTTATTCTTAGGTTTTATTGTTGCTTTATGGCTGTCAGAATGCCTCTATAATAGTACTAAAGAACAACTAAGTGATGATACTTTTCAAGAAAATAACTCCCACTGTAATAATAACCAAATCAAATATAATTCCTATATAGGTTCAGTACCTAGAGGGTTTTTTTCTTCCTTTCTGGTTTGTGAAGTGAAGGTTAAATCTGGAAAATTTCATATATCTGGCTTTTTACTAAATATGCTAGATTTGTTTACTCTTAATATCATTTGAATTACAATAAAACCCCTCCATCAGTAATTTAATGTCATCACATTTGAGCCATTTTTTTGCACCAACAGCTGCATTTTTGAAGAAAGATAAGCCAAAGTGTAGCAACTCACCAGACTCGTGGCACCCAAAATCCAGGCTTTTTCTCTCCAGGTCTTAACTTTAAATTGAGATTTTTGGAAACACTTACATTTATTCTGAAGATGCCATGACAATCTTCCTACAGTGAAATAAACCATAGCCTGATATTAAACAGAAGCCTGCGAGAGATGCCAACATGCCAGTATAAACAGCACAACTGCCATGATGGGAAAGCAATATACACAGAAATGAAGGGTTATTTATAGGTCTGTGATTAATAGTCATGGACCTTTACCCAAATGAAAAATGCATCTTAGTAAGTGTTCTGTATGTCCTTTTCCTTCCAGGACTGACAGTGCTTTTCAATTTGCAAGACTATGCAGCCTTTCACCTTGTTCCTAAAGACCATTGCATTCTTTAGGTGATTTCTCCAAATGGAGTAAGAAACACAGATAACTTTCTCCATGTAACCCACATGGCATGCCCAGTGATTTGGACCTCTAGCAGTCTAACCTGTTTTTTAGTTGCAGACCTAGGAATGCAAAGGTGTCATTTTCCATGATTAATTCCGTGGGCCATCCAGTCCTTTGCAGATAACGTGGCATTCATTTGACAACCTTTTTTAAGACAGTTCCCAATATTTGGACCTGCTTTACTTTTTATATGGAAACCCATCCTTACCCTCATTTGCTGACTCTTTTATCACCTTTCCCTCCCTCATCCTGCTTCTGAACAAGCAAATGCCCAAGATCTCTATTTTTCATATGATATCTCTGATTGCCCCACTTGCTTTCCCCAGCAGGCAAAAATGGCACAACATACCATTACTTTGAAGTAAAAAAGTAGTTCTTACCCTGGAGATGATGTGAGGATCATTGCATTTAGCCAGTTTTCCAGCAAATAGCTGTACTCCAAAGCTTGCGAAAACAAGCATTAACGTCAGCAAAAGAATAGAAACCTGTAAAGATGAAGTTAGACTTGTCAAGCTCTCCCTCTGCAGACTTGAAAAAGGGCATCAGCTCCCTTGGTGAACTGCAGGGAGGATTGTTTTGTGGCATAAACCTGGATATATGGCTTCTGTGACAGACATGTTTCTTTAGGTTCTGATCCAGTAACCAGGTGCTGTGTTATGTTTGTCTTATTTTTAACACAGGATCTAAGAATTGCAGATAAGGATGAAAGCTTTCTTGCACTCAGTGTACCACCTTGTTAAATCCTGTATGCATAAGAATTGCCACTCACTTTAAAGAAACTCTTCGAGTACTTGCACATGTGCAGCTTCTATTTTGCTGATTCAGGCTAATTAATCTGATTAAGCCATTGTTAGATATTTAATTCCAGGATAGCTCCAATAAAGATAAGTATGAGCAAATTAAGATGTAAATATCTTTAACAGAATACAGTATCTATGAAATGCCAACGAACTTTATTTTTGTCCTCGCTCTATTACTGTCTGCAAATATTTTGTAGTTTAGTGTTTTGTAACAACCTGTCCTAATAAAGCATTCTATTAAGGAATAAAATGGCTGTTTCTTAGGCTGACCAATATCACACAGGGTCCCAAGACAATAGATTATGTTCTGATCAAGCAATCACAGATTCCCTTGTTGTTCTTATTACTGTAAGTGCACGACCATGATCATAATAAAAACAATGACATAAGAATGAGATCCATGTCTGTAATGAACAACTGTAATATCTTTGGCTGTCTCTCAAAAAAATTGAAGGTAGAGACCTGCAGCTCAGAAAGCAGGTTTACTTTTGTTCTTGAAGAGCTGCTGTACACTACTTCTCATCTTCCTTGACCAACTAGAACTGTGAATAAGGGGTAGATCTTTTTTTCAGTAGTCCTCCTATGTAATTATGACCAAAAGTATGCTAAACAAGTAATACAATTTCTAAAAGAATTATTACAGCAGCTTTATTTAGTATGAGTTACTTATATTCTAATTTTTAGCCAGTAGTGTGGTCCTCTGCAGTGAGAGCCACAAAGAAAAGTAAACAGACAACAATGGTGAAAAGAATAGAAAACATGAATGTTACATCAAAATGTTATCCTATTACTCCTTCATATATTTTTACAAAAAAAAAATAATTGGCACATACCAAAAAAATTTCCTTAAAGCCACTAAACAGCTCTCGCACCACTTTCCTCATCTGAGGGACCAGTTTGAAAATCCGAAGAGGTCGGAGGCAGCGGAGCACCATTAAGAGCTGAGCTCCAGATTTGGCAGGGACGTTCTGAGGCATCCAGCACAGGAATATCAAACTCACCTGGACGTGACAGGACAGGAAGAGGCAAAGAAGGATCAGGCTTACAATGTCCTACTTGGCCTAGACACAGCACAGAAGGTCAATGAATACTTCTCTACCTTAAAATTAAAGGCAAGAATAAGGCAAAAAAGCATCTAATTTAGAAAAAGGGCTTAGATCTCTTACATCCTGGCTTATTGTCCTAACTAATGGGCATCAGTTTGTCTTTGTCTCCCCCTTTGACTCAAAATCTATTTTATACTCTTAATCAGATGGAATTGTTCCAAAAGGAGAAATCAATTTGGCTGATCCAAAACAGGGACACAAACTATATTCTTGGAGCAGGCAGCATTATTTCTCTCCCTCCTCATTTCAGACATTCTACCCTGAAACTGATAAATCCTCACCTGGAAAGTCTGTTAACAGTTTTCCTGACAGGTTTTCCTACCACTTTGTTACAGGCATAAGTGGTTTTGTCACCATGTGGTTTATTCACACACATGTTATGTACTTGAAAGTGTTTTCAAACAACATAGTTGTGTCGTGTAGCCTGAAGAATCTCTGACGTATGGTTTTTGATTTAAAGTCTCTTAAGTACTTATTTTTTAAATGCCAGTGCTATTATAGGGGGACAGAGCTGAGAGTATTGCAAAGAAGTAAGTGCACAAAAAAAAAAAAAAAGGAGGATCAAGATGATATCACCCACAATTTAAAACATAATACAACTTGTTAAAAAAAAAAACAGTGATAAAAGACAGCACCCCACCAAAACAAACAGACTTGCCAGTGCTTCTGACTTTCTTCCACATTCTTTTAAGATCACCACAGGCACATTTAGACTATCCAAACTACACCATCTAAATTTTTCCTTTGACAAGCAAAGGGATTCAAAGAGATTTCAAAAACCAAAGCACATAGGAATTATGCATACTACAGTAGGAGTTCTGTACAAGTATGCATATTTTTATTTATGCTAACAGTGGAATCTTCAATATAAATTGATCATGACAAATTTTATGCAGCACATCTGCCTGGTGGATTAATCTCTGAAAGATTTAATCTAAATCCATCAAAACCATTTTTCTCAGTAATTTCTTCAGTTAGAAAATATTTCATAGTTTATTATACTGAGCACTGGTTTGGACACATTTTGTGGTGTTTACTGTCATACATGAAGAGGAAATGGACAGCCTCTTCTTGTATTTGAATGGAATGCAAGAGATTTCCCAGAAACAAAGGGAATGGTTAAGCAATTTTTTTCCTGAGAATCACTACTGATAGAAAAGGGATATAGAAGGATGTTGCTTTGCTTTCTTCTGTAACAACACCAGCAACAAAGATGTGCCCTCTGTCAAAAGATAAAGGATTTTGTAACACCTTCAATAAAGCAGGAATATTGTGGAGAGGAGAAGAAGCAACTAATGTCTATGAAACAGGTAAAATAAAGATTCCCCTGCATAAAAATGCTGAAGCAAGGTCAGAGATCTCGAGTTTACTCTGGAGGAAAATCAGGTCTGATACTTAAAACGTTTCAACAAATAAAGAATTAAAAGGGGCCATACAATAACCCTGCACTAAACTGCCAGGTGTTTATCACATTAGTGTATTTTTAGATGTCTAAACAATTATTTGCATAGATAACTGATAGGACTGCACATGAAAACAATGGTAGCTGAACACAAATTACACTACTGCATTTGCATCAGAATACAGAACCAAACCTTTTAACACTACTAAACATTTATATAACCAAATATATCAAAATTAAGAATGCCACAAAAACCTTCTATAAATATAAAAACTTACAAGATATATAAATATGTCCATAACTCCTCCAAAGTCCCTAATGACAGCTGTTGGTGTAAAGAACAAGCCATCTGCCATAATCTTCAGATTAAGCTCAATGCTCATGAATATTACAAAAACATATTCAGCAATCTGAAAATCAAAGCACAGAACAGTCATAATTCAGGGAATAGGCAGTTAAGAAAAGCAAGGTGACTGTGGTTCAGTAATTGTAAAAGGATTCAGTGGCAGTACCTGGAGTGTTGGAGCATGCATAACTCTTCTAAAAGGGGATTCGAACATCATGGAAATGCAGGAGCATATCGTGACAATGATCATGACCCAGTCCAGGTACGTAACCAAACCGAGCAAGTCACTGTGAACGATACACGGGGAAATGCCATTACAAAAGTGCCCAGAGCTCTGTGTACTTGTTTTGTGCCTACACTACCGTTAAGTGCTTTCCTATGAAAAATAAATTGAGCTGAGGAGAGCCAAAGATTTCAGTATTTCAGAAATGCATAGTAAAACTAGAGAAGTTACATGCAAGTGAAGAAGAAAAGTCTGATTAAAAAATTCTCTTCCTGTTCATCCTTCTCCCCAAACAACTCCATAGTAAGAAAAACCCTTTTTGGGAAGAAGAAAAAAACAAGGAAGATGTACACGTGCATGCACATTTACACACATCCATGCATGTGTGCACACACACTTATACTGCAGGATTATGAGACCAAGCAAAGATACTTTTGCAGTGCTTACTAAAGCTGATGGTATTTGGTATTTTTCACAGCTCCAGTAACAGGATCTGTTTTAGAACTATAAAAAGAAGAAAAGATACAGTCATTTACATTTTATTTTAGTCAGCATTATAATTATACCATGTCTCCATCAACTCAAAATAATTTCTGTCCAAAATCAAGGCTCCATTTCATCCTGTCTTTATTTTAAATGTCTGTATAAGTTTCATTTAATTCTATGCAATTTCAGTCATATTATCAACACAGCTAGTATCACTTTAACTCCTTGTATACCTGTAATTCCTCTAAGAATCTTTGAACTGACAGTTTTTGGGTCTTGCTTTTCTAAACAAGGACTTAATCTTGTAATTTTTGGGGGAATAAGGGGAATAACCTGCTCCTGAATTTTATGTACCAAAATACTCTTTACATTTACTGCAAAACCTCTTGGACCATGGCTGGATGAGGCTCTGAGCAACCTGGCCTGTTGAAAGGTGTCTCTGTCCAAGGCAGAAGGTTTGGAACTAGATGATCCGTAAGGCCCCTTGCAACTCAAACCACTCTGTGATGCTGTGACCATTTGATATCCTCAGTTAACTCACACACACACACACACACACGCACTCACTCTCTCACTCACAAAAATCCTTCCACAATCTCTGTCTTTTATTACTTCTTCAATCTTTTACTGATTAATATTTTTAGATTCCCTGTATCTGAATTTTCCCATGTAATTGCTGTGCTCCACCTACCATATCCAAACACCTACTAGGCAGTCAGAGTGAGAACCACTCCATAAGTAATATGCACATATCTAGGTGACATGAGTTAAGTTCCTGCTGCAGCAATTATTTATCAATTTCATAAAGCAGAATGACTGCTGCAGGAGAAGCTACAAGAATACTACCCAGGAAGCCTCCCCCCACCCTCTGGTTATAGGCACTTTTACTTATCTTCCAACTCCCATAGGAAATCATGCCAAGACAGCATCTGCACTGACATATCCTATATTTCATTGGAGGGCTCTAGCCATTGGGATGTGAAATTGCCATTATTTCCTTGCTGAGCTCAAAGTGAAAAATGGACTGAACAGACTTGAAGAATTACCACCAGAGAGATTTCATGGTTATGAATTACAGGAATGCACAAGACATACAAGGAGAACAAGAAACATCTTCCACAGGCCAGGTTCACCCACTTACACCAGTAAGTATACAGAACATACTGGATTAGGTGCCTTCCCACTGAATCCACTGACTTTTGCTTCTTAAACTCATGCCTCTCCCTACACTGTACACAGCAGCATTCCTCAGCCTTTTTAATTAGAAAAAAATATGTATCCTGTCAGTTTGAAAAAGGTATCTAGAATATCTTACTTGGTACACTAGATGGGACAACAAATAAAGAAGTAAGATTTAAGTAAATGAGAAAAAAAAGCCTGTTTAAGAAAATCAGTTTATTCTTATAATTGTAAACATTTTACTTAAACTGTTTTAATATAAATATCCTGTTACCATTGGGCACTCCACAATGCTAAGAGGCACTAACAAGTATTTGCTAAGTGGATTTGATTAACTGTTTCTGTGTTTTGTTTTTCTGTTTTAATTTGCAACTGCTTCATGGACCAGTGCACCACAATCAAGTTAGCAGTTGCATACAAAAGTGGGGACGTAACTCAAGGACATGTCTCTGCAAAGGTGGCAGAACACTTAAACACAGGTATTGTTAAAACTGAGTATCTAACCATCCTGCCAGGCTAACTAGAAGTAATTAGTTGAAGGGCACAGAGAAAATCAATGGTAAAGCAGCTGCTGAAACCAGTCCTTCTAAGTGCCAAGCTTACAGCCTTGAGCTATCTTCAGTCTTACACTATCTCTTTGCAAAGTGACATGCATTAACCCTTTGAAATCAGGGTGCCAGCAAGAGACAGAAGTTGAAAAGAAGAGTTGTGAGATGATTTAATATCAAGCTGCTTGTACACGGATCTGTATCTGCCACACTCACTTATACCTACAGCTTAGTTGCTGCGCCTTCCTGGTTTTCATCAGGTTTCAGCTTTTCTCCTTTTATCTCCCACAGCTGAACACCACAGCTGAACACTTCCCCATCCCATTCTGGGTCCCTAATTATGGGCTGCAGAGTATTTGGGTGAGCATAGGTGCAATTCATTTCTCTTCACCTTTTTCTGTACTATGAGTAACTGCTGGTGAAAACAAACTTCTCACCTTAGGATGAGGAATAGGATGGGAATAGCAAGCTGATTCTAAAAGTGGGAAACGTTAGCCTTTCCTCTCCTCATGCCTGCAGTATCCCCACAGTCTTGTCCATCTCAGCATCACAGACTGCTCAAACACATCTGCCCTTACACAGCATTTTATTGCTTCCTTTCCTCCAACAGCAAGACTACACCAACAACAACTGGCTGCCAGCTTGTCTGGTGACCACACTATATGCAGTTTTCCTTGCAAAAGAAAAGCTAGAGCTTGATTTCTGAGGATGTGGAAGTAAACACCCGTTGGAACTAATGTTGCTATGTAATGAACTTACGCATTAAAGCGAGCCCGTACCACCACTCGGCAGAAATTCCTGAATCTGTGCTCACGGCCAACTATGAAAAGGGGTTTGTCAAAATACGGGTGATTCTCTCGCAGCTCCTCCTCCTGGACTTTCCTTTCGCAAAAACATAAATTATCAAGTGTTATATAGTATTCCTGGCAAAAATATCCCTTACACTTTGTTCATTTTTTCATGTTGACTCTTAATACTTCTAACTTCATACAGAGAATAGTTAATAAAGAAAGTGTGCACTCAGACTTTTGATTTTTAAATACCTTTTCATTTCAGCTTGTTCCTTTTTTTCTTGGATCATCTTTATCTCACTGTCTTCTCTCTGTGCATTTCTGTATCTCACTGTGTTGGAGTGCTAGAAGCAAAATGATTCTTTTTAATCGAGGTCTGAGGGTTGTTGTTTTTTAATGTTTGAGATGAAAGTAAGATATGGTATTTTACATAGAAATATTCAAATGAAAGATCTTTATTTCCAAATGTAGTGCACATCAGCTCAGTCAAGCATATTGCACAGTAGTTTCTATCTACAGCGTAAGGCTCCTTATTTTCATCAAGGTTAATTTCAGTTCTAATTTCATGCTTGAAGCTCCATCCAATCTAACTTTTAACTTTAAAAACAGAGGTCCTGTAAGCCCATGCAATCTCTCTGAACTGGAATGAATACCATCAAAGTTACTAAGGGCAAAGCCTGGGAAAGAAAAGGCTTTAGACACCCTTTCAGCTTCAGATCATACAGGTAGTGACTGCTGAGTGCAGGGATGAGGGAGAGGGAGGGAGGCAGGATGCTGTCTGAGCTCATACAGTGGAGAGAGCAATCAGTATTACTATTCTGAGTTATGTGAGTCTTTGAAGCACTCCAGGTGGAGTAATGCTGGGTGTTATCCTTACTACTGGATACTAGCAAAGCCACATCTGCCTCAGTTACCTTTAAAGACTGAGATAGTTTGGAAATGGGGTGACTAATATTGCCCCGTGAATTTTCAATGTCACAGAGATCCACAAAATATCATATGAATTTGCAGAAATGAAAACGCACTTAACTTCATGAAACTACACCACAGTGAAATCTCTGATTACTGTTCTCCTTTTTAGTTTTTGTCCTTTTGTCTGATAGTTTTGCTCCTTGGAAAATATTGCTAAACTTCCATCAGAAATTTTGAAGTGCTGTTTTGCCAGCCTGAGTGATTTGTCTAATTCCAGAATAAGGCTTTTTAAGGTGTCCTGCATAGCAATTGCTCGGTTAATGCAGTGTCTACAGATTCAGTCAATCTATCTCAGCAAGTGTTCCAAAACCAGTAAATCTATCAGTGAAATAACCATGTCAATTATTTTGAGGATAATTTTAATGCAGTTACAGCATTTGTTTTACGACTTCCTTTCAAGAATTCAAAAGAAAAACTGCAAGCAAGTTCATAAATAAAATTAGTCTTACACAAGCATTTATTTGATAGTATATATTCTTATTTCTTATACTCTCAAATTGAAACCAGTATTTCTATGAGGACTTACATCTTGAGTCAATGTTTCAAGAGATTTTCCTCTGCTGATTCGCTGGCTGTTTGAACCATGTCTCAGTGACCTGAAACAATCATAATCAATTTAACAATACATCTCAAGATGAAATTCTGACCTTTATAAGATGACCATTATAAAGCACTGCTCTCCAGCCACCCAATATCTCAAATTCTTATCATTTTTCTCTTGCTAACATCAGAAGCCTATATGCTCTTCAATTGTTTTCAATCTGGTCTAACACAAGCCAATTTCTTTCCCTCTGATCTTTAAATTGATAGCTTTGTAGTTGGCAAAGGAAATGACATTTGAAATAAAAAGGCATTTTTTCCATTTATATAGTACAATGAATTTCATTATGGTTACAATGAAGAATGTAGAATTTGGTTCTTTGTACAAGTAAGTAGTTTTGGCTTTTCACATGTTAGGGATTGCTCAAATTGAATTCCCTTCGTTACCTTTATTTTAAGAATATTTTTAAACCATCCTTTCTGTCCATTTTTACCTGCGTTCTTGTCGTATATGATGCTGGACACTAAGTATTGACCTTTCCTTTGCTGGCTGCCCCTCAAATGAGCCGCTCAGCATGCGTTGTCTAGTGCAGGCCCTATGAAGAAATGTAAAGATGAAGACACAGAGTTTTCAGTATAAATGACAATTTCAGAGGTAGCATATTCAGAGAACTCAGCTTGGCTTTGTGGGGAGCAAGTACTTCAACAACAATAGACAATAGCAATACAAAAGCATTGGACTTTCCATGAAAATATTTCCAAAGCAATGGACCTGTAACACAGGTCTGTAACACAATCGGTCATCCAATGAACCTTCTCCATGCCTTAGCAAGGGCTACCTATGACTTTTTTTCAGTTTGCTGTAGAATTTTTAGTCCCTCGAGACTTCACAAAGTGTGAAAGTGGTCAAGCAATGCACTAACCATCAGTAAAACCAGTTTCTCAGCAATAAAGAAGGGAATAGAACAAGTACAACAGCAATGTTAGTCCCTTTCAGGGCTGTACATACACACTTAAGACTTACAACATAACTCAGAGTGTTCAAAATACCTGGAACCATATATAGTATGAAATGAAAAGCTGCACATTGCTGACATTCTGTAATATGACATGTCTACTCTCTGGGAATGAATTCAACTTGCAGCATTTTGTTGTGAACCATGTGAACGTTTTCTCACGTGTTTGCTCATGGTTCATTTCTTTTTTTGCTTAATTTTGGCAAACACATTTTACACATTTTGGCAGAAATTAGTATTTGTTGGCCAGTACGTGTACACAGCTAAACAGAGCATGCATAACTTTATCTTGATGGCTACAGTGAGACTGATTTGCTTAAGAAAAAGAGAAGTTTCCACTAAAAGAGCTCACACAGATCTGTCTGATGGCTGAGAAATGGAATTTTAACATTGGAAATATATTTTAACTTTCCAGAATAGTTCAATTTAAAGTTTACACTGTGCACTTCTTATTGCTCATTTTATGTTATGAGACCATTTAGAGAAACACAAGACCAAGCTGATAATATTCCATACTTTTTATTGAACTAAATCTTCATTTTTTCTGAAAAGATGAAAAAACTATACACTGTTTGTGTAATCACTCTATTTGCCAGTCTGCTGTAAGGCTTAGATATATGCCTTGACAGCACGGGATGATCATGCTTGATGGCAAAAGGTGTCCATGGCATGTTCTTTCCCCACTGTGGCTTTGTTTTTCACTCTTCTCCACTTTTTCTCCTTCTTTTGGATTTAAACACATAAATCATACAAGTAGGAATCCGAAGTGATATCTGTAACAAAAATGAGAAGCTTAGAATGCTTGTCAGTGTCACCACTGCCAATCAGATTAGCATGCTAGAAAAATGCATTGTGCTACACTTGTTATAGAAAGCATTAAATTACACTATACTGAACTGAAGCATCATAACATTTAAGAAAATTACTGCATGTCTTATAAAACACAGTTCATCTTAGACAAATCACAAACATTTTAATACCAAAGGATTTTAGGCATTGTATTATGGAAGATGATATCACATAACACTGTCAGAAAACAACTGAGATATTTGAATACCTTTGCAATTTTTGATTGAAAAAAAGGAAAAAAGAAAAAAATATTTCCTAAAAATAGATCCTATCTAACTCCATTAAAATGACAATCCAATTTTTTCCCAGCAGAGACAATGAAAAGTTCTGGGGTATAACTTCTGTATAGAGGCTTCTTGGTGTGACAAAGATGGTAACTTATCTCTTTCTTCCACTGTAGATATTATTATGCTCTGCTTTTAAAAGCTAAAATTTATTTTCTTGACATCAAAAAGTAACTGGTACATAAACTTTTCATGCTTCTATACACAGCAACTTGAATACCAAGTTACCTAAACTCTTAGTGTTCATAACAAAAGAGAACTTCAAATGCTCCAGCAATAAATTCTTTACCTGAATAATGAACAAGGTGGCTTATTTGATTATTAATAATTTTATAAAATAGATATAGCCATATACTATGGGCATACTATGGCATAATTGGCATGTGTGAAGAGTAACTCCTGTAGAAAGACTTAGTATTGATTATGATCTCTAAGTTAGATTCCTAAATCTATATTTAGCATTTACATGCATTGCCTCATTTTCAATACCTTTGGAAGCCCTGCAGCTCTTGTGAAGTCAACAGAGAAATAATGAAATACCAGTTATTTAGCACAGAGTTCAGAAATTTTTATCAAGTAATTGCAAAGAAACTTTTTTGTATTTCCAGAGAAAAAGATGCTGTGCTGAAAAGGCCTTGACTACTTTTGACAGCCTCCCTCCTGGCATTCTCCACTTCATGGAAATTAGTGCCTTAGGAATTATTCTTCCTTGTATGAACTCTCAGTAAAACCATTCTTAGTTATCCTTTTGACTCAGAATCTGGATATTTTTCAGCTGCTTAGACACCTAGAGCTTCAGATCTTTGGGGACTTTTTCAAAAGATGGCAGGTGCCATGAATGTTTCAGAATTGCAGAGTTGCCAGTTTTAATGTCTGCAGCAGGGTTTGTGTTGTCATTGTAGACACACACACACACGTGTTTTCTCTCAGTGACTGCCTGTAAGCTACGCACGTGTCCAGGCTTTTATCCAGCTCATAGCAAATAGAGATGTAGGACTCAATTAAACTGGTTGTGCAGAGGTGGCCAGCACCACCTGCCACACCTTGGAGTATTTTGCCTTGCTTCCAGCTGCTGCTCCAGCAGGGTAAAATACCCCTACAAATTTCTGAATTATCTGCCATCTTCCAGAGGATGTCTTGGACATCCTCTGGCATTTCACACATTACTGTATATCCATATGTGAGCAACTTCATTGAATGCTTGGTCAATTAATTTAATTAATGATGTTTGGAAGGTATTAAAGTAACAATAAAGTGGACATCTAAAGACAAAGCAGTCAGCTAAAGATCTCACTGCGCTCTCTTACCTTTATGGATTAGACCTCTGTCAACTACATGGTAGAGTTCATCCCTTGGCTCACAGGCAGATTTTGCTGCCTGAAATTGCATCCCACACCAGGCACAATCAATGTGCCACAGTGTTAAAAATCCAGTCCTATGTGGTTTGAAAACTGGAGTTTTAAAAAAAACCCTCTTTTCTTGCCTTGATACATTTTTATGTAAGTGTAGCTCGCCAGAATCTTTTGACCTTTCTTCAAACAACAGAGGCAAAATTACCCTTTTTAGCTAAAATTGCCCCTTTCATCTTCCTATACCACATCTCTGAAATATTAGATAGGTTCACTTTCACTTGGAGGAATAAGGAAAGTATGAAACAAAGGAGAAGGGACAAGAAATATGTCAAGCTGTTGGACTTTGTGCTCACCTTGAAGAACTCTGAACATAGTTCAGCAGCTGCAAACCACATGCTCCAAATTTGCATTGAAAAGTGCAAATGTAATAAAATATCCTGGAAGAGAAAATGCAGTGTTAGGCTACCAGAAATCCAGGTGAAGATCACAAAGAACAAGACAATACTGGGATACCACATAGTTTGTACCACATAGTTTGTATTACCTGCAATCAATCAGGAGGTCGACATTTTTTAAGTCCTTCAAACTATTTCATGCTTTGGAGTTCCTGAAAAATAAGTTGTGAACAGAGTTCAAGTAAAATTCTTTGACCAAATGTAAAATGTTAAAGGTTTTGATCAATAATTCAAAATACTATACCTTTAAATATATATTCTGAGGTTTCTTGCAGATGGTAAGCACGCAGCTCATGCTTGGATTTTTTAGTCAGGCATCCTTTCCGCAACAAGTGTTTACTCATCTTGCATTCCAGTATAACACTGATCTTTTTCTTCTGTATTATTTTAATGAGTGAGTATTTATGTAGTAACTGTAGCAACTCCATGTATTACAATGTATTTTCGTTGTTCTCCCTGAAGCATGCTCATGCTGAGGCCTTAGTAGTGTGGTGCACTTCAGTGCAGTTATCAGCCTCATTCGGCACTCTTTTCACTCTCTGACTCTCTATCCGTACTAAATCTTTCAATGCTCTCATTATAATTCGACCTAACTTGGAATATATGGTTAAATGATAATATATGGTTAAGTGACAGCCTAAGGTTCATGGGGAATCCACCTGAGAGGCGTTGTAGCATTTCTTTCTTTCATTTATAAATTTAATTTAGTAAGGCACTTTTTGAATAGCAAGCACATTGCACATTTTCACCACAGCTACACTACCATTCTTTGGGGGGAAAAAATTACTATTTTTTAAAGAAATCTGAATCTGGCTGGTGAAATAAAAAGGATTATTAAAGCAACTTGGATAAGTCAGTTTTTTTCTTTTCCATATTTCTTCTTGCTTCCTTCCATATGTCTCTAAAGCAAAAAACCAAACAGTCACTTCTTTTCTTTAGTGACTTCTTGGGCAGTTAAGCTATGGTATGAGACTTTCTTTCCTTTAGCAATTTTTACTGTGATTGTCATTCTTGTCTTGCAGTTTCAGCTTCTCCTCTCACATATGTTTGCATAATAACAACTTTTTTTGGATTGTAGAAGAATAAATAAAAGCAGCGTAGAAGACGAAAACTCAAGTGGCCATCCAGACTACCATCTCTCTCAAAATGGGATCAGCAATAGCCACACTATTCCATACCTTCAGTGTTGGAGACTCCACAGCCCAATAACTACTTTACAACCGTGCTTTGCAGTGATCCATAACATAGTGGTCACCTGGCAAAAACCCCATAAAACAGAGTAACTTCTTACCAATGGATATGTGCATGCCAGTATTTCTTTTTGTTTGTCTTTGCATCAGGCAGGTGAAATTCAGTGATGCCATACCTTTGTAGAGGTTTAGGAAGGAAGTCTGGATTTTGCACTGGATGACAACAATCATCAGTGGAAATTACCTGGAACATTTGTTCTGAGAAATGCATGGTGTCAAATGCTCAAAGTTATGAAGAAAGAAATCATACTCTTAAGAGAGAAAACATAAAATACATGCCAAGAAATTTGCTGTAAGTGATTCAGGACCAACTAATACAAGTCAGTTATTTAACACAAGCAAATTTCCAATAAAGGATAGCAAAGGTATATCTTCTAGGATCATAGAATCATAGAATCATTGAGGTTGGAAAAGATCTTTGCTCATTCTCTGTATTAGTGTTCAGAGAGATTTTATTTACAGATAAACCTTATACCTTTCCTAGAAATCACTGGATTTTGCAGAAACACTTGTATGAACAAAGTCTGAATTATCTTCTAGCATATTGACAAACTAGAATGGGATACTTAATTCAAGGAATTCTTTCATCCTTCTCTCCCTTCCCTCCTCTCCCCCTCCCCCATGGCAGTCCCAGTTTCAAACAAAAGATAAATGCACATCATTCAATTAGTTGTCGATGAAACTGAACATTCCACTTAAGCATGAGTTATGTTACTCCCCCAGGGCCAGGAAACACATCGGATAAATCTTATCTAGAACAGTGAAAATCCTATTGCACATCCCTACCATCAGTTTACAGTTTGACTATAGCATCAGCTGTAATAAAAAGTAAATAAAAAGCTGCCCATTTAAAAAAAAAAAAAGTTAGTTTCCCAAACTGTCAAAATACGTATTTTTTATATATATGTGTGTTGTAGAGTCTCCTTCCCTGGAGATATTCAAAAGGTGTCTGGATGTGGTGCTGGGCAACTTGTTCTGGGTGGTCCTGCTTGAGCAGGAAGGTTGGGCCGGATGACCTCCAGAAGTCCCTTCAAATCTCAACCATTCTCTGATTCTATGAAGCACAGTTTAATGGACACCAGAATCAGATTTTCAGTATTGGCACTTTGATTATATTTTGGACTATGTGAGACTACTTTTAATTTGCTCATTTTCCCCACCATTCTGTGCTGTTTACAACTTATCCTCAGCACTGGGGACAATGAACTGAATTATACACAACATTTTGACTGGACCTGCTCTACTCTACTCCAGAAAGCCAGTGGGACTAATAAAGGACTAGACCCCATTCTTAGATAACAATTGAGCTAGGAATGAAGGTCAGAACCACAGGTACAAAACTTGCTTTTAAGAGAAAAAACAGTGCTCACAGCAACACAAAGTGAGAGAAAAGTGTGAAGCACTGAAGAAATGCAGGAGAAAATAAATTTGCTAGAAGTCATTATTGCTGCTGAGGGAAATGCATTGTAATTTTCAGAAAGGAATGAAGCTTTTTACAATTCAGAGGCACTATTAAATGGGATCTTGTTTTGAAAAAGTTGTTCTGTCTCTAACTCACTTTTAATTTATTTTGTTTTTCAAGGTTGAAGTTCCCGCCTCAGAATGGATTTATGTGAAGAGTTAAGGCCTTCATGCTCTGACACTGGCAATGCAAAGCACTGATCAAAGTACCAGGCAGGAGTTGCTACATCCTTGACTTGGTTCGCATGCCTAACTGCATAAAGACCTCAAGGAGGCAAGGTAAAAGTTTGTTTCTAAACAAGGATGCTCGGAGATGAGGTACTTCCCCGGAGGTGCGGCAAGAAAGCTGCAAGAAAACAAAGAGACGCAAGGCATCAGTTTTGCCGCATAATATAACACCAGTTGTGACACACCTAGGACGGAGTGCATGAACTGTCCCTCTTGGTGGTCAAGGGCTATTAATGTCCTTCTTCCTCCTCTTGGGGAAGAAGATGTCAAGCTGCAGTTCAGCATATAAAAGCAAAAAATGAGGTTGGGATAGAGAAGGATGCACAAGAGAGACACAACCCCGGTGCCGAATAAACCATCTGGGAACGCCCCTCCGCTTGTCTCTCCTTCCTCAGCGCGCCTGTACCATCAGTGGGTTGGGTGAAACCTTCCTGGAGCTTCGTCAGCCCTCCCACACCTTCGGAGCAGCCCGGCCAGGCCGTGGAACCGTAAGCAATCGCCCGGTGCCTCTGCCGAAGGCATTGCGGCAGTAGATTAAATTAAGAAATTAAATAGATAATTAAAAATAAAATAGTAGATTAGTAAATGAAAACTTTATTCTTCTGCCTCTGAAACTTTTCTTCAGAGGAATCCAGGTGTATTGATGAGAAGTCCTTTTGCATACAAGACTTTGGCAGAAGCCATGATCTTAAGGACCAAGTAGAATTCAGCAGGATTGAAACTGGCAGGACTGATTTCTGGTTCTGTCCTTGTATCACTGAGAACTTAGTGAAAGTCCAAACAAGGGTTTGCTTGGATTCTCCTCCCACTGTTTCAGACTTCTCCTGAAAAGGAGAAAGTTCTGTGCTGATGGGAGAATTCTGAATTTCAATTTCCATGATTTAATTTTTTTCTTCTATCTAAGAAAGAATGAAGGTCCTACAATATCCGTTTTTAAAAAAATATCTAAATACATAAAAGTAGGGCTTTTTCTTTTGTCTACATTTTTTCTCTGCAGTACAGTGTATGAAACACACCAAACAAACTGACATTTGTGTAACCCTGGAGGTGTCAATAACATTTCACAGTTCTCATATAACACAGAATTTCATTACAAATGTTTTAGTGAAATGCTGCCAGGATGCTGGTAACTAAACCCATATTTTAGAAGAATTTTGCTTAATATATCTGTAACAGTAATTCCTGCAAAATCAAGGCACACAACTGAAAGAAATGCTTACAAATAGTACACTAAATTTTGTTAAGGTTGAATACTTACGGTTTTGCATTTACACTTTTCAATAATATTTTTATGAGTATTCATTTGAATTAGTAATTGTTCATGTTTTCATTACATAGGTTTAAAGACTGAAAAAGTTTTGTGTTAATTTCTACAGTTCTCCCTGTGCTGTATTCTTATAGAGCATTAAAAGGAACCAGAGCTATGAAATTTCTCAAATGTATTCTAGAAATTTCATAATTCAGAAGCATTTGTCTAATTCACATTGAACCCCTACTTCATTCTCCTCATAAAACATTGCCTTACTTAGTCTGTACTTTTAAAATCAGTTATTCCTATTAATACTGTGTATTTACCTGGGACCTCTCATTGACAAAATGCAAATATAAATATAAAATCAGTGACCTATAAATTGTTTGCATTATTAGTGCACCTTATATGAGAACAGTCATTCTAATGTAAAACAAACTGTGGCATGAAAAGCTGCAACATGGAGTACATGATAACTTCAGAAATGGGTCCTGGAAACTTAGACTTGCATTATTCACTTACAGTGCTGAGTACTTACTAGATATGGAAGACCAAAAGGACTGATCATTATTAAAACATTCAGGAAATGCTTCTACAGAAGTCATGGTTCTGAAATCTTCTTCACTGTCCATTTGGCTTTTGGAAGGTGATTAGCTGTAGTCTATGAATTTTAGTGCACAATCCTAGCAAACGTTTTTGTGCAGATATTTGCAAGTACCAGGCTAGAATTATTTAGGCAAAATAACACCCCTTATGAACAGACATGTTTTGCTTAATTTAGAAGGAAGAAGTGAAATGAGCTGAAATATGATCTTTCTGCATGACACAATTCAAATACATACTGAAAAAGTACAATCCCTCTTTTTTGCTGTTCAAGCATATAAAATAGCAATTTTAAAAGGCGCAATTTATCTTTGATAATGAAGGCAATAGAGGTACTACAAAGGGATACACTATTATGAATATTATCCAGCCAGTAACACTCGTAACAAACAAGGTTGTGAGAAATCAGACAACGCTCAAAACAATATCAAATCACATCTGACTCTTACCTTAGAATTTTATTGATTGCAGTCTCTTTTTCCAGAAGGTTTCTTGCTCTGATGCTGAAAACAGATTTACGGAGCTATAAAATTAAGAAAAAGACAGCATACTTTTTAATTGTCTTAAAATATAGCATATGTATGTGACAGACTTATTAAATGCTATGATGATGAGTGCATGAAAAAGATGGTAGAAAAAAATCAAAATGCTTATGTGCATATGTGCATCTTTTAGCCTTCCAATCCCAATCCTTAGGTAGTTCTGTGTAGAAAGAAGCAGATAGTTTTGTCGGCTAGCACAGATTTCCTTTATTACACATTTCTTTTCTTCTCCAATTGGCCAAATCACACCATTTTGCTACTCTTTCTCCACTTTGGATTTTGACTAGGCTGGATCATACTCTGGAGATGCCTTGATTGTACAAAAGAGCCAGCTAACAAAGCGTAGATATATCATCTCAATGACTTTTTTCCTCACAGATGCAGAGAAAAAATGTGTTGAGCAAAATGTGCTTATGCTTGCCTCTAGCCATGAACAGTGTTTCAGGAATCTTCTTGTGAACAGGACTTCCTGAATGTGAAATGAAAGGACTGGGATACATGAAAAAACAAGCAAGTGATTAACAAACATGGCAAATCAATGAGCAAACCACAGCTAAAGAATTTAGCTCAGGAATTGCACCTGTGATGAACAGAAAGTCTGGCACATTGTAAGACTTAAATCTGTCAACTGTTTGATCGTTATCTTGATGAAAATGGTTGAGAGAGATTTGGAAAATCTTAGCAACCTGTGTCCTGGTTTTGATCAATCTGAAATGGAATCTTTAAGCACATTTCCTTAAATGTTCTTTAAATTTTCTAAAACACGAGCTCAAATCCAGAGTAATTTGACAAATAATTTTGCTAGAACTTCTCTCAAGACTCATATTGACTCTGACTCACAGTAAGTTATCTTACTTTGTAGAGAAACAGAAGCCTAGAAAATATCTTAAAAACTTGTTAATTATGCTGGCTGTACTTAATAAAATGGATACTGCTTTCTAAACCACAACTGTAACAGCAAGCTACAATCTCTTTCCTATCCCTTGCCTTTTCAAGTATGGCTTCTTTAACCTTTCGCATGTCCCAGCCCATCTCTGTACAGGTTGTAGAAGTAATAACACATTATTTGAGAACGCTCCTATTTTGAGAATCTGTGGGTTCCTTAAACAACCTGCAACTAGAAAACTGCAATGAAGTACGCAACACTTCAGAATGTAGTTTGGAAAATAAAATATTGGAATTTCAGTTTTGATTACAGAAGGAGTAATAAACTTGTTGAATATTTGAATATAAAGAAGAAAAAATTTAATTGCCTGGATATGGTTAACATAAAAATAAACTGAAAATCATAGCATGAGATATACCTGTTTCGGAATACATCCAGCGCAGGCAGCTGGGTGTGCAGCTGCAGTGTGAACTGTAGGTTGAGCTCTGGGGTGCAGGAGCCTGAGCCCAAGGCAAGAGGCCATGAACAGCTGACCCTTTGCCTAACAAAGGACACAGGGACCTGTGACACTCAAAGACACAGCAGGAGCTGATGACCCCAGACTTTTGCTTGCTTAGACTGTGAGGGTGTAAATGCCCAGGGTGCCTTTACTCGGGTCTCTCCTTGGAGGCACCCAGCTCGAGCTGCTATTTTGTTATTCATTTATTGTACCCAGATTAAATTATTTTAAGGATCTGGATGTCTGAGACTCTGCTGTGAGAAACCTGGAGTCGAGCTGGTGAGGAATTGTGGTGTGACTGTGTGAGTGTGGGATGTGCAGCTGGCAAGGGGACTTGGCACCAGCTCAGAGTGACTGCTAGAGGGACTCCTGGAGGGTCAGACAGGGAAGTAACATACTATTATAATAAATATTCTGTAGGTATAAATATGTCATATATTGAAACATATTTGCAGTATCTTGACACAGGTTTAGTGAATTTATCAGCATCGTACTTTATTATGGATTTAGATATAAATGATGGTGCTGAAACACATGGCAACTCTTTCACATATTTTCTTTCTCTAATGTCAGAGAAATTAATATCAGTGGAATCCTGTGTAACCTTTTTCCCCTTGGCAGAATTGCACAAAGAAGCCTCTAAACCACAGGAGCACCTATTTTACAAGATGTTAGTTAATAATTTTTTAGGCCTCAAACTTATGGGAATGATGAGGGTAGAAAACCAGAAGTTTTGTTTTAGTTCTTTTTTCCTGTTATAAATAAATGCTTTAGAATAATTGCAACTACATGAAACATCACAGAAAAAGCGTGTTGCCTAGTAATGTGTTATGCGCATTTATTTTTAATAACAATTCTTGTTAACATCTTAGAAATTGAAAAGATTTCAAACATAGGTAACATTCATTTCCTACCAAATTTCTAGTTTTTGCTCATCTGATTTCAGTAAAAAAATCTGAGTCATATAAATTTTCCTGAAATTTTCTACAGCTCCTTATCTGTCATAGGCCACCTCTTTTCTGTGTTTAAATTAGGTGAACACCTTGGCATTAAAGGTTGTGGCCCAAGCAATGAAATTCACCCAGCTCACCAAGAAGGGCACATGCCCTGGGAAAGCAGGAAGGAGGAGTCTATGTATTACCACAGACTCCACAAGGACATTGAGCAGTCACTCAACACTTCTGCAACCCAAATGTTAAACTACCTAGTGCCAGCAAGAACATCGAAAGAAAATGTGCTGGCAGGTCCAGGACAAGGGCTACTTATGTACCACCAGGGACTGCTGAGCCCTCGCTTTAAGCAGCAAGACTCACTATATCAAGGAGATAGTGGTGTATGTTTTGCATAAAAACATTCCACTAAATCCCTCTGCTGCCCCAGCTGGAAATGGTTTGACCCACGGTGCTTGATGCCTTCAATGAACACCATAGTTGTCTGCTGGGGATGTAAAGGAACAGTGCTGTGCTATGGAATCTGGCTATCACACAGCCAGAGATGCATCATCCAGAGAGATGAAGGGAAGCTGTAGGAAGGAGCACATGTCTGGAGCCACTGAGATGGGAGAGAAAAGACTGGGTTCTGTTTGCATTTTCAAATGAAAGTTGGAAAGTTGAGTTGGAAGGGACCCAAAAGGATCACAAAGTCCAACTCCTGGCCCTGCACAGGACATCCCAAGAGTCACACCATGTGCCTGAGAGCATTGTCCAAACACTTCTTGAACTCTGTCAGGCTTGGTGCTGTGCCCATGTCCCTGGGGAGCCTATTCCAGTGCCCAATCACCCCCTGGGTGAAGAATAATTTCCTAATACTCAATCCAAACCTCCCCTGACACAACTTTAGGCCATTCTCTCGCATCCTGTCACTGGTCACCAGAGAGAAGAGATCAGTGTCTGCCCCTCCTCTTCCCCTCATGAGGAAGCTGTAAACTGTGATGAGGTTTCCTCTCACTCTCCTCTTTTCCAGGTAGAAGAGATCAAGTAACCTCAGCTGCTCCTCATATGGCTTCCCCTCCATGCCTAAGAAGTCACAGGAATGGAGAAATGTATCAGAACAGGTTGTTGCACCACATTATTTGTGCAGAGTGCATTCACTATTCCTTCACTTTTTTTCAGGACTAGCTGTGAAACTTGCAGCTGAGACAGGAGAGACTTGGGCACTGACCTTGGTCTAAGAACACCCAATGGACTGCAGCTTGGGTGAAGTTTTGAAGGTTGTTTTACAATCCTGTCTGCATCTGGACTGTGATGGAATTTAGATTGGAGCCAGGTATCCATTCTCTAACCCAGGAATACATAGGCATATACGGGATCCTAGTTTGGTGCCTAGGGATCTCAGTGGTCCAAAATGGAATTCACAAAACAACCTAGGCACTTCCAAGGATTATGACTTTTGAAGGTAATGGTCCTCCTTTCTCTTAAGAAATCAGGAGCCCTTCCTTCAGCAGAACACTGGTGAATTTATCTTGAGTTAAAAATATCCAGAGGAAGGAATACAAGAAAATATTTTTACATAAGCACAACTGATCCATTTCTCATATTTAAAGGAGTCAATAGTCAGTCAAATAGCAACACACATATGTCAATATGCATGCTGAAGAAAATCAAACATTACTATAGATTTTTAAAATATGCATTCTTCTTTCTATATTAGATAAATGAACTAAACTACTTCCCATTTAATTTTCCAAATTTGCATAGCACACCAGATAAGTGCAATGGGACTGTACAAACAGAAAATGGGGGTGATGATCAGTATTTTGTTTAATAATGTCTAGATGCCTCATGCTGGTGTAGAATGAGGCTGGCAATTAAAACTTGTGATACCAGCCGAGTTCTTGAATGTTGCACAGGAAATTATAAGCAGTGTTAACATACAAAAGACATTACTTGATCAGACAATGTGAAATTAAAGAAGTACAGTACACTCTAGTAAGGTTATTTTAGGGTATATCTGTTTATCCTGCTGGGTTTTTTTATTACAGATTGTGCTGTACTGTGAGGACACCCTCAGTGTATCTTTATTAGCTTTTATTTATTTATTTATTTATTTCTCTATGCCACCTATAAGTACACTCAATGCAGAAATCACAGTGCCATACAGCTTTCTGCAACAGAACATTATTTATTAGCACATGACAGTGTCCTGAAATCACCTGGCAGCATCTGATTACTCTAAAATATGTTTTCAGCAACACACTTTAAAGAACTCTTGCAGGTTACTTTAAACTGCAAGGACCTGGCTGTGGCAGTTCAGCAAATTCCCAATAGTATTTCCTGGATGAAAAGGTTACCGATGGAAATTACGTGCTGCTACTAAACCATGAATAAGGGTTTTGTCTTGATTCCCATTTCTTTGAGTTTATTTACACAGATATGACCATAGAATTAGGAAATCTGCAGGTAGTGCTTCTCTTCCGCAAGTGTTGACACCCTTCTCTGCTGCTGTTGGCAGGACATACTTTAGGCAAAATAATTCAGTTCAGTCAGAGTGAGCTTGGTCTAAATGCTACATCCCATGAAATCCCATTTGTCAACAAGGACAAAGCAACTATTGTAAAATAAGCTAAATCACAGATCATTGTTGCTCTGCAAGTGCCACCCGCTGCTTTGAAAAGGTACTGCAGACATTTTCAATAATAATGTTTATTTAGTAGTGTATTTAAAAAATTTAGGCTTTCTACCCTGGAAAAAGAAAATCCTTGGCATAAGATTAAAAGCAAAGCAACACAGGCCAATACCTCTGTGAAGTGTCAGGAAATGACTGTGGACCAGTCCTTCAGACTAGATGTACTGACACAGCACTGCTGACTTCAGGGGGATCTATGGCAATTTATACCAGCCGAGATATGGCTGAGTGGTTTTAAGTTTTGAGAAATGCTGTATATTTTGGCTTACTAAGGTCTGATGTATTTTTCTAGCAACATGTTTGCAGTGCCCAGACCCCAGCAGACACTACATAAAGCAATTGTTTTCAACTTGAATTTGATAAATAATTGTATGCTATCAACAGGTAAAATCTGTGGTGTTGTAGTGTATTATTTTTCTATCAGACTGCTTCAGAGTTGGCAGAAGATACAAGTGTTGGTGGGTGTTCTGGAACACAAGGTGAGATAAGGTGATAAATATATTATGAAATATGAATATCTGAAATGTTTGCTTGACAGAAGAAAAATAAAGAAGTGCATGTAATACATTTTTCTAAGGCAATTTCTTAAGTGTTATATGAAAATTAGGAATTTTAGCTTAGTGCTCTTAATACTAATCTCTTATAGGTAACTGCAGGACCATATGGGAATAGTCTGCTGTGTCATGCCAGAAATTCCAAGGAAGGAAAAAAAAATCATCCAAAGATTCTGTTGCAGTTTGGAATTTGTTGCCAATGGATAGTTTATGTAGACTTGCAGAATGAGCAGATTGTTAGGTATTATATATTTAAACGTGTACAGCTTCTAGGGAAAATAGGAAGACTCAGTACAATAAGCAATCTATCAGAATAATTTTTAAGAAAGAGCAAAGAAATATTTGGGATGGATCTGTTCAAAGCTTGAGCATTCCATAAAACAAGATATTCCTGGCCCACAGGAGTTTGCTGTGTAGCCTCTCAAATGCAAGTATTTGTTCAACAACATTCTGCCTATGCATCTTTGGTTTGAAGAGATTGGACTCTTTCAAAATGAATGTGACAAGGCACTTGAAGAGTGATGGAAGGCCAGACTACAAGTTTTTGGTAGATACCTAACAAAATGTTCACAAAAATTTAAGCAGGTTAAGTGACTAAATCCTATAGGTAGCAGGGAATTTCTTAAGCTTTTTTGAAAACTTTTCATAAATGCTTCAATTACAAGGGAGCTCCAGAGATCACTAATCCATTTCCCTCTCTCAAAGTAGAACTAAATGTTTTCATTTGGACTTTGAAAATCTGGCCCTTTGTGAGGTTGTCCTGTGTAAGAAACAGGCGCACTACACAGTGAAGAAAGAGGTCTAGCATTAGATAAGTGCCACAAGGGACTCAAAGTTTGTCCTTTTGGATCAGATGTCTAGAATGAGAAGTGGAGATAATCTCCTTAACTCTTGGGAGTCATTGACCTGAAATAGCCTTGATTCATTTTGTAGCCCTTGATTGCTGCCTCTCTCTTAAGGAATTGTAATTGAAAACTGGCATTTTTTTCAGGCAGACTTTCGAACATACTATGCAGAGGCAAGAGTGACACAGCAATTTAAAATCATCAGAAGTCAGAGACAAACCACAAGAAGAACAGTCTTGCTACTACTGCAGTTCTGTCTTCACTCTGACAGCAAACACAGTCAGAGAAGTAAAACATTATCAGCTCTAATGTGTATTTGGTAAAATGCTTAATGAGAAAGAAATCTATAAATTGATTATTTAGACACAGGGATATTCTTACATATCTATTTTATATGAAAACAAGAAAATCTTTACAATGCAAAAGAGACAAAGAGGTCAGCTGGTTTTCATTAAACCTGAAATACATCACTGTATTTACATATATTAACTTCATTAGAAAGAACTGATGAGAACAGACATGGGACAAAAACCATCTTTGAAAATCATGACTGTAAGGAGCAAGAAAACGCTGGATCTATAAGCCATTATCATTCCAGCAGGAACATTGTTTTAATGACTTTTCTGAATGTTTTAACAAGGTAGATTTTGGCATTATCCTGTGAATGACATGAATAGGTAAGACTTGAAGCACTTTGCTGTGTTTAATTAACAAGTGCTATATGGAAACCAAAATGGTAGGACAGAGTTCAATTCAGACAAATTAAGAAAATGAAGAAAAAGTTTGAAAGATTTGTGTTGATACAAATGAAGTTCTGCAAGAATTACTTCAGAAAAAATGTAGTATTTATTAGTATTTAAAAAGAAACAATCTTTTCTACTTGGAATACATGTGCAATTACATTTTATTAGTTTCTGTTATACTAAAAATTAATGTAATAAAATTATTCTTTCAAATTACATACAGAAAAGAATAATCAGGAACACAACACTGCTGTATCTTTTGTGCCAAAATTCTGCTTTAAACAACTGAATGCCCAAAATAAACTTCAGAGAGGCTGATTAACTTGGGACATGAACTTATTACAGTAAGATACAGAAATTCTAGGAACTGGAATTTATGAATAAATATTCTACCCTTAGTTCTAAGGAAAAAAAATACAAATAAATTATATGAGTATGTCTTCATGCCTGATGGTTTTCTGAAAGACACCTTGGGACACCCTGTCTTTGATGCTAAAAGCTATGCCATAGAAAGACTGAAAGGCTATTTCAGCTTTAACAATTACAAATACTTTCTGTAAGGAAAAGTCCTTTTGGAATACTCTTAGAAGACTGGGGTTTTTTTTCCTCAAGAAACAGAATAGTTAAAGAAGCCGAGCACAGATCAGAAAAAACCCAACACGTGACAGAACATACATCCAGATTAAACAAAACCATCAAGATTAGGTGGCATGTCTCAGCAGCTCACAAATACAGTATTTATGCTATTGACAAAATATGTTAAACACAGATTCCAGCACGAGGCCTGATGCTTAATATTCATAGTCCTCCATGGTAATGGCTCTGGCTACCTCTCACTTCCTGACCACAACTTTCCATCACAAAGGTACATTCTGCTGTAAGCAGGAAACCAAATGGAGAGCCATATGGTGTGGGAGGTCACGCTTTCCCAGGAGCTAGACTTTAATGCTGCATCTGGCTCCCACTGGACAAAGGAATGCACTGCACTAACTGCAGTGTTACAGAGTGTAATTCTGCAGTCCAGAATGCACAAACTAACTGCACTGCTTGCAGAACTAAAACCAAAACTCAGACACGTGAAAGGAGTCAGAAAAGACACAGGGTGATAGAAAGGAAAGAAAAGAGAAAATATGTTTGCTACTCTCCAATTAATCTTACAAATTGAGAAATAAGGGAGCTGGCTTGCTTATATTCCTTCAATTAAGCGGGAGATGCTCAAAGTCTGAACTATAAAATATATGGATATATTAAATGCTCCTGTGCTTTCTTTTGCACTTCACTCCTGCTTTGCTACTGTTGTAAACATGCACATGGGTTATCTCTATTAGCTGTACATATTGAGCCATAGGCATTTTCAAAGTTCATCTCATGAGCCTGTCAGTTCTGAACTTTAATCTAAAAGCCATGTGCTGTCTTGTAAGGCCAAGGATAAGTAACTCGTTCAGAAATGTCCATCTCACAATAATTTTCTGCAAGGTTTGCTAAAAGTTGTATGTCTCTTAGGAAACCACTTTGAAGGGTTTCTGTGCCCCTCTGATTCCAGTCTTGAAATGAAGAAGGAAAGGCCCATGCTCTACAGACAACTCAGATTTATTTCACTGGACAACTGATTTGTTGTAAATCTCATGTTAATTTAATTCTTTGTCCCTCTGAAGCTTGCTGCAACTATACCTCAGGTTATGTGAAAGCCACTGAGATGTCCTTATTTTGTGTCAACTTCCTTTCTTCTTACCTACCCATTCACACTAAAATTACGTTTCCATACTTCATCCAGTTCTTCTGTCCAAGAATTTACTGAAATATTGGTTATCTAAGGAAATTCCCAGCATACGGTGAATAATTTGCATACAAATGTAGAAGTATAAAAGAACACTTCCCTCTCTGTCCCTAAAGCTCCCCCTTTCCCTCATCTACAATGTACATTTAAGACCCTAAATCCCTCTTTAAATCTCATACTTTTTCCAAGAAGTCTTCCTTCTTTCACCAGAAAATAACTTCACAGTACTTTCTACTACAACAGGGGAATGCTCACCAATCTGAGCAGTCCCAGTTTCTCTAATTTGACTGTGGGTCCTTCAATTCATGGCCTGCAGACCACATCAGGACAGACTAGGTCAGCATGCAGGGGGGTAGGTCTGTGGCAAGATCACTGAGTTTAAGTAAATTTGCTCTGCAGGACCTCAAGTAGAGAGCAAAAAACAATCACCCTGCATTTCTAGCAGTGTAAAGTTCACAGAACCCCAGAGAATCCCAGTTTTACACACCAAATGTTACAGATAATAATAAACAACTCAAACAAAGGCTAGTGCTAAGCTGCCTATCAAGCATCTGTATGTGGGAGAGCCCAGGTGTTGCTGGCATTGGATGTAGGATGAACAGGGTACAATCTGTATCTACACACATACTCAGACTCCACACACTGACAGAGAACTCTAGGAGATGTATGAAAGGTAAAGGG
>VYZT01039762.1:0-12347 GCA_013400735.1 Pomatostomus ruficeps
TGTCCCACATGCTCTGGTGCAAACTGGGAGAAGAACAGGGAGTAATGGAGATGAGGTACCAACTGCTTCCACCTCATGAGCAGGGGCAGAGCAAACTGTGTAACTTTGTGCTCAGTGTGCTGTTGTGGCTGAAAGGGCTTTGCTGAAAGATGAACCCATCTCCAAACGACTCTGCTGTACCAGTAAGTGGCATGAGGGAGCAGCTTGGGTGCAGGCTATGTAAAACAAGTGGAGAAGTGGTGGGTGGCTCACATGGCTCAAGTTGTGGACAGATGACACTAGGCTTGACCCTAAATGTTGGTATGAATCCATTCCTTGGCTGCATGCCCACCTGAATCCCTTCAAACTATTGTGGCAGCAACCCTGAAAGACTGGTGAACCTCACTAGCCTGGGAAAACATCTTTCAGATTTAGGAAAATGTGATTCCTTTGTGATGGTCCTGGCTTGTCCTACTCCCTGCTAGCTGCAGAGGCATCCCCTGAGGCAGGGAACAGTGTAAAAAATGGAAATTTCTTGTGAAAGTAAATGTCTACTTCCCTTTCTCCCAGGTGCTGATGAATAATGCTTTTGTGTCATGAGCTGGTGGGGTCCCTTAGGTGTGGAATGACTGAGCACAAGGTGAGGTGACTGTGCTGGGGAGGGAGTAAATACATGCAGGCAGGCTGTCCCTGGGTCCCAGGTATGCCAGCAGGGTTTGGCAGCAGAACTAGGGGATGGAAAGGGGGTCAGGGACCCTGTGGGGAGCTCGAGCAGATGGGTGCTGCTTCCTTCCCTCCTTGCTGACTTACCTGCATTGTGTCACCCAGGGCATTAGTCAGGGAACTGGACTAAGGGGATTTACCTTTACCCTACTTGTCTTGCTCCTGTGGGTTTTTCATCAGCCCCTGATCATGAACATGTGCATCTTTCTGTTCCCAGCCAGTGCCTTGCACCCCTTGGGTTTATTTTAGCTGAGAACAGGGAGAAATGTCCATGCTATAGATGGGTACTGAATGGAGGAAGCCATGAAGCCCAGGTCTGCATGGAGAAAACCCAAGCAAAGCCCTTGCACACACAGTGCTGTTTTCCCCTAAGCTTGCAAAGACACCAAAGAATGTGGGCATGAAACTTTGGGGTGGGCTTAGAAAAGGGGGTCAGTCATACCAGCATGTACTGGAGCTGGGACACCAAAATTCCTGGCACCAGCATCATGGTGATTCCTGCAAGACCCTCATTCTCTTAGGGTTACGTGACTGCCCCGGCTCTGCCCCCAGGACACTGCTGTGTGCAGTGCTTGTGGTCTTCATGCTGGGTTTCTGCCATTTGGGAGCTGTGTCCCAGACAGGTTGCCACTCACACCAAACCTCTCTACTGGAAACCTCCAAACCTTCTTTTGTCCTGATTCCCTCTGGCTTATAAGGGCAGCTGGACACTGGACTCCAGCTCCAGCTTCATCAGCAATGGAAAAAGCAAAATAATTACTTCACATGACCCAGTTCTGGCTCTCCTGTCCTTACCACCCACATGATAGCCACCCTTTTCCCCTGGGCACTACAGACTTTCAGTTTGCTTTAATAAAGTAATTTATTTCTACCTGAGCCTGTATTCTGGAGCCCTCCCAGACTCACTGTAAGGCTCCATTTTTTTCTGCCTGGGAATCAGTAAAAGTACAGACCAGAACGATGCCCAAGCCCGGCCCCTCTGTGCATCCTTTTGAGATGTTCCTGTATTTGAGAGCACACTTTGCAGAAGAAAGTTTCCGGTAACAAATTTCTTTTAATCAGAACTGCAACTGTAGTCTGCTAATTTTGTATAAGGATTTAATGCTGGAGAATGACAAGAGTGGTACCTCATCACCCACCTCCCTCCAGACCAGAAGATGATCTGCCAGGAAATGGGTTTGATTTGATGTGTTTTCTCCTCAACTAACCCATCTTACCTGCACCAATCACCTCATTATGTTCCCAGCACTTACAAATGGATCAGTAAACAGGGAAAGCAGGGGTCTTTCCCAGTCAGAAGGAGGCTTGGCTGAGCTGAGATTCCCAGGGTCCTCCTGGGCCTGCATTTTAAAGATAGATGTTGTGTTTACCCTTTACCTGTCCTATGGGAATGCTGAAAGTTCTCAAAGATAATTACTAATGGGTTTGAAGTGTCTCTGACTGCTTCCTTAAGTACCCCTGGTTTATTAAATTCTGCCCACTGGGCTTCAAATTGTGTTTATCCCATTCTAGACTCTTCTCCCAGCCTTTATTAATATTTTCTGTTGTTGGTAATATGTCCCAGTTTAACCTTTTCCTACCTGTGGATCATGACATGGGATGTACCAGCTTTCACTCAGTCACACACTCATCCCACCACTGGAAAGAGTCTGGCCTCATCCTCTGATACCTTTCCTTAAGATATTTGTAAACATTGAGAGATGTAAACATCTTCTTCAGGCCAAATAGATCCACCTCCCTCAGCCTTTCCTCATAAGAAGAGAGGTGCTTCAGTCCCCTCACCATCTCTGCAGCCCTCTTCTGGACTCCAGTAGTTCTATGTCTTTCTTGAACTGGGAAGCCCAGAAGTGAACAGAGCACTTGAGATGCGGCCTCACCATGCCATAATAGAGGGGGAGGATCCCTTGACCATTTGCCACACTGTTCCTCATGCCCCCAGGATCACTTGCTATGTGTTCTCATTTCCTGCTAAGAGTAGGTCTGCATTTCTTCATCTTCCACTTACTTCCAATATAATTCAAGGACTCTTCTATAAAGCCCCTCACATATCCCAATAGTTTCTAACCCTTGCAGGTTCTTCAGCTTGTCTGAGTTTACCCTTGCATTCCCAGGCCTTACTGTCATGATCATTGTTCCACACAGGACAGCATTTCCATTTGTTATAAAATTCTTTCTGATTCCCAGGTCACCAGCTGGTGTCTGATGCTGTCACCGTCATCTCTCACTATACTTCCTCTCTCCCCTGCTCGTTAGGATAGATTGCCTTTGTGTGCTTAATTAAGGGCATGTTCATGTGATTGCAAGAGAATTAAGTCAACACATCATAAGAAATTATTACCTGTCACATGAAACGTAGTAACTGACTTGCTTCTTCTGTTTGAGCATGTCCTGGTTGTGAAATTAAATGGGTGAGTTTAAACACCTTTGTGGCTGGGTTAAGCAAACTTTTTTTATTGCATTTGAAATGAATTAGTCTTTTGCATATAGTCAATTATTACATTAGTTGATTGGTAGTAATGCCTTCCAATGCACTAATTGGTCTCTTGTGATGAGTAAACACATTCACAATGTCCTCTGGTAGCACACAGGCTCTCTTGCACTTGCATTACTGATTTAGATTAGTTTTCCTAAGGACAATTCCTCATGTTTGCTGATTATTCCTTTTGTTGAAACCCATGATCCACATCTGAAATCTTTTCTTTGGAAACCACTGTAGTTACTTCATTACTGCCACACAGGATCCAGTAGTACAAGTGTGGTGAGAAGGCTGTTGGAGGACAGTTCAGTTTGAACTGGGAAAAAAACCCCTTGCACTGTCTTTTCTCCTGTGGCCTCCTCCAACCTGCAGAACACAAGGGAGTACTTCTAGCTAGTGCCCTGAGGGCAGCTGTTAGTCCTGTCCCTTCTGACACAAAGGCATCTTCCACTGTGAAGTCCTGGTCAGAGCCAATAGGAGTCTAAGACAAGAGGAAGTTCTGGGATCTGATAGATGGTGGAAGATGAGGATTAAGTGGCCTCACCTTCACAAGTCCAGTTGCATTTCTTTTCTCCTTTCCTCATTGCAGCATGCATCTGCCTTACAACTTTCACTGCAGAATGAAACCAGCTAGAGCAGAGATCCATGTCATGAGGACTTCAGATTTTTGCAAGATTCCAGCCTATGAAATAATCCAGGACAGTTTGCAGATGTCTTTTGATAAAATGAGTCTAGGTCTGGTCTACCCACATGAGCAGATCTGTGTTGGGGAACAGAGAAATGATAAAAGTAGGTCCCCTGTTAGGACTGAATCTGTAGCACTGGTGAGACCTTGTTTCTGGTGGGTGCCCTTGCAAGGGCCATTGTGGGGTTTGGCTTCTCTGCTATGAAGAGAGGTCAGGGCTGAGGAATGAAATACAATGCTGCAGAAAGTGTGAGAGAGTATAAAAGTGGTGAGTGTGGGAGCCAGGACAAATAAGACAATAGATGCAGACAGGGTGGAGTTGTTCAGATGGAAAGCTACCTCCTCTTAGCTAAAGATGCATAAACAGGAAGATGCTGTGACTCATCATTTATTAATTTGTGCTTCTTGTTGGACAATAAGAGACACATTGGATGTCTGAAATAACCTTTTTGACTCTCCATTCATCAGGGACCAGGAAAGTTCCCACTTTTAAAGATCCCTGACATAACCTCAAGTTCAAAACCCTGGAGTGAGGAGTGTTTATGGCCAGTGATATGTCTTCTCATAGGACCTCCGGGCAGAAGTGACAGAATACAATCAGACTCCAGGTCTAGAGCATAACATCTATCTTTAATCCATTTATTTCTGGTTAGCAGTTTCGTCCTATTTATTCTGAAGCCATTAAAACAGTTGATTTAGGTCTGATGATCAAGCTAGTGTTATAATGTGGACATGACCCACATTAACTCATGACTATGAAACAGCTCTGTCAAGGGGCTCTAGTAATAAAATCTGCCTGTTAAGACTTAAATTTTTAGTCAAAGCTGTTAAGTGCACTTACCGTGAAGATAAGTAGCTGCTTTCTGTAAGAAGGCAACCTAATAAATGTGTTTCACTTTTGTAGATCTGGGCCCAGAAATGGTTTTTAAGGGTTTAAAAGTTAGTTGTTGAAGATCTTGTGGAAATATATGGTTCCTGGAGCTTGAGGGATGGGAACAGAAAGGGCTGTAAAACCATACTTCTGAAAAATAAGCCTATATTTAACTTGTTTGTTCTCTCTGAATGGTTGAAGACAATGGAATCCTGACAGTGCAAGACCCTTAGAAGAATCTCGAAGGGATGATTGAAAGCACTAAGGAAGAATATTGCTCCTAAAAGCAATGTTGCTACCAAGACCAAAGAGGGCTCCTGAGAGCACTCAGAAAACAGCAGAACACGTCGTCGTGATGTTCAGGCTGCACAAACTGATTCCACCATATCCAGGAGTTGTTGGAACATTCATGAAGAGGAGAATGGGCATAATACTCTCAAAGTTATCAGTGTGTTGGCTCAGGTGTCAGACAAAAGGCATTTGAGCTCCTGACTCTCTGAATAGCTTTGGGCAAGTACTTTGACTGCTCTGAACTTTCATCTGCAATATAAGGAGGAGACTTCGCCATGAGACTTGGGCCTTCCAGACTGATCATATCTCAGAGACACCCTGAAGCTTAAGTGTATTTTCTTAGGCTAGACCTCTTTATTCCAGATGAGGATATAATCAAGAGCTAGATCATGACAACAGGATTGGAGGGGAATGGTCATTATGTCACTGTGTCTCAGAGAACAGCAGTGATTTTCTGATGGGAGCTGCTTGCTGTACATCTCTCTTGGGGAGTTAAGCAGAAGTCACAAATCAGCAGTAAAAATGTTTGATGGTTGCTTTTGGATTGATTCTCTACCCTGGTCAACAGTGGATGAAATACAGGACTGCTGCACTGAGAGCTTTATTACCATATACAGACCCCAAAATGTGAGCTCTAGGGAGTCCTCTGGCCTTACTCTGTAGCATGTGGAGGACATTGCATCACTGCACATTTTAGATTACGCTTGTTTGATTTTGGGCTCTGGGTGGCAGAGAAGGAACAGCTTGGGGACCCCATGGGCTTTGGCCATAAACCAACTTCGTCCTGCTGATACTTCTCCAGTGAAGGGAGCTGCTGGCTGCTGCCACTGACCTGTACACATTCCTGCTCTGCATCTGGTCACAAGACACATCAGCTGCCCAATCTTTCACGTCACTGAGCAGCACCAACTTGCATAACTTCCTTGGACTTGTATGTCATAGTCACTGCTATTAACAAAAGACCCCTGAAAGCAAATGGGCTTGGATTTGTGGATCCTGCTTTTGTAGCTAAAAATCATTCTTGTTGTTCTAAGGACCCAGTTAGGAGAGTGTATCCAGCTTCCTATGTGTATTTCCATGGGTGTGTGAGTGGTAGAGCTGTTCTGGTTGCTGACAGTGGACACACCTGGCTCTGAACCAACGTGAAGAGAAGGTCACCATGGCTCAGAGGCCCTTAGTGCTCTGCAAGTGGCCAAGCAGGAGACACAGCCACAGGCCTTCAGGTCACTCTTTCAAGCCCTCACAGGGAAGACAATTTTACATGTCAATGGGAATGCTAGGCTGCAATTTGAGGTGTTTAAGGATACTAGAATATCTAAGGGATTTGGTAGGTCCTTTGAGGTCAGATGGTAATTTGAAAACACCTGTAAATGCCTGAAAAACTTTATAATGTTAAGTTCTTCATCATCTGTGGCATGGATTTTCCAAACCCAACCTCTGCTCTCATTTTCCCCAAACTTCTATGTTCCTCCATGTTTTCTTCTCCTCTCTTCCCCACTGCTCCTTGCAAAGCACAGTTCTGCTAGATCTAGCAGTGCAAGCCTTTCACCCCTCCTCTGAGACCTCAGCAAGCACCAAACTCAGTGCCCCTCACCAGTTTTCAGGGTCCATCCTAAGCCTGTGTACTGGAGGTTAGCTGGAATTGTTGCTTTCCCAGTAGAATTAACCCCTTTTGCTCCATCAGTATGGTCAGCCCTGAACTGTTAATCAGAGGATATCACCTGCGTGGTTCTTCTTTGTGGAATACCCATCCAGTCCTCTGACCACCACCTCATTCAAAGCTCAACCCAAAACTCATTTCTATCATCTTGCAAGGGTTTGACAAAGTATGACAAAACACTGAGCTCAGTTTCCTCTTAATTTTTCTGCCAAGCTCTCCATTTCTCGATGCTGCTCTCCCTGCCTCTTTCTCTTTTGCCCCTCTAGCAGGGTTTGGGATCTTTGACAATGAGGTTTTCAAGCACAACAATTTTTTTAGCCATTCACAGTATTTCATTACAACTTTGACTCTTCTAATTCTCTGTGATACATGGTCTCTTGCATGATTATCGTTTTCAAACACATGAATCATTGCTAGACATCCGTTTTCCCATCTGGTTCTTTGGCAAGGTGAGTTCTTGCTCATCTCCATGGTCTTTCAGCTTGCATGGCTTTGTCATGAGTATGCCCTGCTTTGGCCTGGTCCCTGCTGTGGCAGGTGCCTTTGCACATGCACAAACACACACAGACATACATGTGTGTCACTGTACAGGATTAACTGGACTCTGCACCTCTATCTTGATCAGCCATCATCCTCCCTCTGAGTCATGGCTGGGGAAGATAAGCAGCTGGTTTTGCTATTGGCTTCATGATAATAAGTAAACAGTAATTAATATTTTGCAATTATGTATGTCCTTGAATTGGATGATCTGAAAGCACTTCATTAACATTAATTAGTAATCATTCCATAGCTCACATGAGATAGATAAGGTTTTATTGTGCAGAAGGCAAAACTGAGGTGGAAAGAAATATGAGGATCAGGTAGGTCTAACATCTGTCAGAAAGGTTTGCAATGCCTTGGCACTTCTCAAAGCTGAGGTTTGCTGCAGCCTCATTTTGAAGACACCAATGACAAAGTTGGGGCTAAAATGCAGAGGGCAAAATCCTAAATGTTCAGGACAGAGTCCCATGAGGCTAATCAAGACCTTGATTCCTCACACGTTGTTCCTGTCCAGAGCCTTAGCTCTTCCTACTTTTGCTGCTGTTTGATACTTTTCTAATCACCAAGACTCCAGTGCAACAGGTGAGATGGGCATCTAACAGACCCAAAGCAGTGGGGTGTATCTAGACCTTGTCTGGACCTGGTCTGATATCTTAGAGACATTTTTTCAGTTGCCCAGAAAACATTTACCAAACCATCCAAATTATTTAGGTTATAAAGTCCTTGCAAAAGCACTGTTGGCCAGCTGGAGGGCCAGACACAGATCAAAGTGTTTGGGTAAAGGGAGATGTGTCTAGACATTGTGTGGGGTTTCCAAACTCACACCAATGTCTCACATCAGGAGCTTGATTCCATTGCCTAAATGACCTGGATGTTCCTCCTGACCTCCAGCTGTCTTTTGGAAGGACAAAGGTCTCCTGAAGGTCGCATGTCAGATCTGATGGCTGGTTTAGGTACCTCAGGGCAGCTCTGAGACCTCCTTGTTTTGGATAACTGAATCATGTCCCAAATGTCCAGTTTTATGGCCTGTGTTGGCAATGCATGCCCAGGATGTGTTTCACTACATCCAAGTCTTTCTCTAGAGAGGTAGCCTGATGCCCAGACACTGAATAAATTAATATGAGCACCCTCTGAAAAATCTTTACAGTTCTCTGGGTAAAGAGTCTAAATACTCTGTTGCTTCCTATGTTTACCTCCCCATTTCAGGCCCAAGTTATTTAGGAACTTTTGAAAAGATCTGTATTTGCTTGCTGATGCTACAGCTGTGCAGTAGCAATAGGGTCACTGCAAGATCTACTGTTCCCCTCAGAGCTCTCAGACTCCCTGTTATCATCCCTAAGGCTCACTGCATATGGTGTCTCCCCTCCAGCATCCTTCTCACTCCAGTGCTGGCTCTGTAGAAATCAGTATCACCTGCAAGATTTAAAACCAAGTCAGACATTGTTATTCCAAGATCTTCAGTCATGGACCAAGTTTCCTATAATGCAAAGTGATTGGATTTAATATCTTGCTTGTGTTTATGTCTTCCCCAGTTAGTGGAGGTCTACACGACAATGGTGTGAGGAGATCAGGGATAGCTCAGTGTCCCCACACTTTGTAGCTATGCACCCACAAGACCTGGGTAGATGTGCTCTCTTTTCCAGCATCTTGGTGGTCCCAACCAGACAGCAGCATGTGCCGGGGAACCAACCTGCTGTGGTCAGGCTCTGTCTTCTTCCTCAGGCATTTCATGTGACCTCAGTGATTTATGTGACTGACCTCCTCCAAGGGGGCTGAGTTAACATCTCTTTATGTTGTTGGTCTCCACTGTCAGTGGTCAATGCTGGATGTTGAGATAAGCTGGGCTTGAATGTACAGCACTGGGTCTTCTGATACAATGGGCCTGGGGAGATCAAATGGGGGACGTGTAAGATTCTGTTCTGTGCTCAGCTGAAGAGGGTGTAATGACTCCCTCTCATGCTCCCTTCCCAAGGAATGAAGGGACTTGAAGGAACTTTCCAACTGGAGAGGCTGTGACAGACCTGGGAATGTTGAAGTCATGATGTTGTCTTTTGGAGTGGAATTGAGGTGTTTGAAGACAGGTGAGGAGCAGCAGGAGGGAAACAGAAGATGCAAGATCTGTTCACCAGATAAACTCTGCCTGCTGTACACCCCAAAGGAGATGTAGTGGGGAGTATATATTCATGTGTAAATTCAGGATTTTTAAAATCCAAGATTGTGTGAGTGAACTTCAGGCTGGCTTTCTTTGTGGAGGGCTGGACTTAAAAGCTTCAACACAATTCTTTTGATGCACATGTCTGGAGCAGTTCTCTGTGGTTGAAAAAATCCACCTAGCTTATCAAAACCTGGGTCTTGCTCAATTCGCATGATTCATTACAGCCTCTCCCCTTCCACCAGGTGGAACAGAGGGAGTCCAGGGTGATCAGTTGGTGGGAGGCCCCGTCTCTTTATGAAGTGGGATTGAAACATGTTTTGCCTGAAAGTTTTATAGAAGTATTTGATGACAGCAGAGGACAGGGTGAGACTCATAGATCTTTCAGGTCTCGTGGTAGAGCTTGTCGTGGTTGATACATGCTCATTTCCCTGGATTCATCCTTTTCTTGAGCATCTCATCCTGTCTACCCCAGTCTTTTTACCCTTCTCAATGTCCTTCTGCGTGGTTCAAGACTCACAGCCCCTTCAGCCCTAAGTTAGTTCCCTTTTTCTTTGCCTGTCTGCAGAGACATTCCCCCTCTTCCTCTCTTAACCTTAGGTCCTTTATCTGCTGTCTTAACTCCCAGTTTAAACTCTTGTTTAAATCGCCTCTGCACACAGCTCACTGGTCCCAGTCCCTCTGCTGCTTCTTCTGAGTCTTTATCAGCTCCACGCATGTCTCCTCCCTGTTCCCTGTTGCGAATGCTTTGTCCCTGATATCAGGTCTTGCTGTGGCTTTTTCATTTGTCTCCTGTCCCTTCCCATGCCCTCCACAGGCTGGCAGTCTCTGTCACCAGGGCCAGCCACCTCTGGGTTCCACCACCTTCCTGTCTGTCTGGGTATCTCTCTGGGGGACCATGAGGTGGTCTCTGCAAGAATGGCTTTTCATGGTATCATACCCCAAACACTACCCCAAACCCTCTTCTTTCCATCTCCATGCCTTGTCTTCATTGCTAAATACCAGAGCTTCCCTCCACATTCCCAGTTCTGTTATGATTAGTGCTCATTAAATATTGTACCTCCTCCCTCCACCCCAGTCTGGGATTGTTACCTCTCAGATAACCCTCCTTCTACCCAGACACCATCTCACAGAGAAAACCATGGTCAGGGAATGTTTTCACTTCTGGTACCCATTTTCTGCCATAGAGCCATCAGAGGCTATCAGTATAAGGTGACCCTGTTTGAGCAGGGAGGTTGGACCATACAACCCGCTGCGGTCCCTTCCAGCCTTACCCATTCCAGGGTTCTATGCTTCTGTGAGCATGAGGGAACAGATCAATTTCCTCTGTGGGGAAGATGTAGTGAGTGATCTTGTCCTCTCTAGGAAGTGCAGAAATATCAGACGAGGTGAATGATTTCCAAAACTTCTGAGAACTTTTGTCAGCAAAAATTTTCCAAGTTTCTGTCGAGACCACCTGAGCTGCACTTGAGACACACTGGAAATTTTCACCAGGGGGCCAAAGCACTTGCCTACTTGCATCTCTGTCTCCCAGCCATATCTCCAGCCCCAGATGCAAGGCTGGGCCACCAGAGGGTTTACAACTATGACTTTTAAGATGGGTAAAAGCATAAATTTGCTACTAGCCAACTTCAGGAAGTGCTTGAAATAAATTTATATTTGAGGTAAACAGCAAGTGAGAAAGCATTCAACCTCCAACAGTGTCAGTTTGGCAATGCTCTGAGCAAGCTTGGGAGCAGAGCAACAGGCTGAGCTGGCAGCTGTGCCAATGAGGCACAGCAGAAGAGCTTGTGCAGGCAGATGTTTGGGCCTCACAGGCAGAAACACTCCGGCCCCTTTGACCAAATGTGCTTGGTTTGAGACAGGTCCCTCAGTTGCCCATGGCAGCCAGGCTAAACAACAGAGCACAGGAGAACCCAGTGCATCCCTGTCACTGCTCAGCTCCCAGCACTGCAGGGAGGACACCTACTGCTCCCTGCCCAGCCCTAGGCTCTACTCCTGCCCTGCCCCTGCCCACTCAGGGCTTGGGGGTCAGTAGCCCTGCAGCGTGTGTGCTCAGGCAGTGGAGGAGGAGGGCAGTGCCAGGCATTATGTGTGCGCTGGGTGCGTCCGTGCCGGTGCTGGGCACCAGCTGTGCCTGGGGCAGTGTGTGGGAGAGTGTTTGTGTGGCTGCATCCTCCTGGTGTGGGCAGTCTGGCCTTGTCCCATGACACACGCATGGTGTGAAGCAGGAAGGGAGGATGAATGGAAGATGACTGTAGGAGCCTGCAACAGAGGGGATAAAAAGGAAGATCAGCTAGACCTGCTGGGTTGGTTGAAATTCTTGTTTTGGGCTTGGACAAGGTGTTAAAGCACATTTCTCATTCCCTTATGCGATCGGAGAAGTGTCTCTCATCCCAGTGCATGGCTCTGCAAATGCATTCTGCCTTCACGCAGGGGCACCAGGAGCTGTCCCTGTCCTGCCTTGTGGCAGTGACTGTCACCCACCTTGGGACCCTGCTCTGTGCCACACAGCTCTGCAATCAGCAAGAGATGACTTGCCCCTGGGCACTGGGGACAGGAGGAAGGTTTCCCAGTCATAAAGGTGTTGCACAATTAATTATTCTGGCTTGGCTCCAGATCCCTGGAGCTCAAGGGTGCCATGCTACATGACTAGTGTAGCACAGGCTCGGCCCAGCCGAGCCTCAGGCTAGCAAATCACTTCTGCTTGTGTCTCTCCCCTTCCACTCAAGCGTATGCCCCTTCAAAGGGGGACTTGGAGCATGCTCTGAAGCAGCAGCATCTGCAATCAGGGGGCAGCCAGAAATGTATTCCAGCTCTTTGTACCGGTGTCTTCCCTCTCCCACAGGGGACACCCCCATGCTGAGCCCCCAGCCCACAGGAGAGCCAGCAATGCACTGGGTAAGAGCAAATCCCCATGCCTGGCCTTCTCATTTGTATTTGCCTGGCTCAAGGCTAAAACCCATTTGT
>VYZT01039762.1:12815-26829 GCA_013400735.1 Pomatostomus ruficeps
TCTCCCTCTCCCTCTCCCTCTCCCTCTCCTCCTTGGCAGTCCCAGTGGGAGACAGGAATGCAGAGCCAGAACATCATCATTATTGTTGGACATCTAGCACTAAGAAAAGCATCTTCATGTAGACTCCTGAGCAGGGGTCTTTGAACATTATTGCAGCTCAAGTTTGTAGCCAGCTTTGGTACACACGTATCTCTGCTTTCCTTCATCATCTTTGATGTGAAAGGAGGCAATAACTCAAGTATAATCCCAAGCAGTGGCCAGGGCTCATACACATGCTAGGGCAGAGCACAAACATGTCTGAAACCACCTGTAGTGTTGCTCACAGACCAGTGGTGCAGAATGCCAGCAACAGGGCATCCCAGCACCCAGGGCAATCAAGTTTTAGCGGCCAGATTCTCTACTGCTGAAAGCTGAAGATACCTCAGTTTATATGCATGGAAGATTTGTTCTGGCATTTGTTGTTACCCAAATTAACAATAATCTTAAGGTGTTAGCTTGGAGCCCATCCATTGCAGGATGCATTGTCCCAGAAACAGGATGGAAAGTTGCCTGTTTACCAAGTGGCAAAAACAATAGTAATGAAAGACAGAGCACTGACCTAAGTTCAACAGCTCCAGCAGCAGGAAGTAATAACAGATGTGATCCTTTACCACAGAGGTCCACAAGCTGGTTTAGAGTTTCATGGCCCAGAGTCACCCTAAGGGCACTGTACATTCCAGAAACCTCTCTGAAGCACCCTATGGTAAGTGGTAACAGAGAACCATCAGGGCTGGTGTCACAGGAGCAGTGTTCCTCCCAGAGTGATGAAACTCTATTTCAGAGCCCGAAAGTTAATTCCTTTCTCAATATGAGGCCTTGGGAAGAATTATTAACAGTAATTTACCCTGGTTCCAAGGCTTGCTGTGGTCCAGCTTGACATAACCCACCAGGCTCTTCAGCCCAAGAGGATGCACGTCCCTTCTGGGACACCATGGGTGTAAAGGGTTGGTGTAAAGGATAGGACATGTGTCTTAACCCTCCATTTGATATTATTCTGAAAGATATGCCTGATCTGAGGGGTACCTTGCCACTCTAGTGTGGGCAGCATTGTTTGTACATGAGTACACACTGCTGCAGGCCTTCTATCTCTTCACTGAAATGAGCAAAGAGTTTTGGCCTGTTTCTGAAGGAGCAGGATTAGCTGCTGTGACTAATCCTGGAAACAATATGAGACACTGCAGTGAAGGGCTGTAGTCCCAGAAGCAGGTCACACCATCACCAAGGCAATTCCCTTTGCTACAGCTTTGACCTCTTTCATGCCCTGGATTTGGACCCTTGTGGGCTGCTCAGAGCCCATGGCCCTTGGCTGAAAACCCAGCAGTTACTGCTGGCTGTCCTCATGAGCAGACTCTAGACAGCTCATGCTTGGAGGCCTGCTGACCTCAGCCACCACCCTCGCACCTTGCTGCTGTTTCCACAGGATATCAGGGATGCCCACTGGAAGAGATGCAGGGTGCTCTGCTTCCTGCTGTGGAGCCACTGTTCCAGCAGTGGGAGAGTGGGAGGCATAGCTCCTGCCTCTTGGGGATCTCAGAAGTGCTGGGATGTCAAACCCCACCTGAGGAAGACTGCTGCCTCTCCTTCCCCTCAGATGCACCTTGCTCTCCTAGATGAGGAGAAAGGTGAGAAGTTTCCTATATAGGTTAATAATCGCCTCAAATTCAGACTTCCTGTGATTTCTGTGGGAGCCACCGGGACCAAATCTTCCTGGCACATCCCTTATGGAAACATGCCACAAATAACTGGCATGCCTTATTCCTCTTCAGTGGTCCACATTGGGATATCCCAACATCAACAGGTTTTCTCTAGCTCTTTTACTCTTCCCTCGTCATTGCTGACTTGATGTGCCAGAGGGAAGAATGAATGAGCGGAATGACAGCCATGCCAAGCCCCACTCCCTCACTCTGTGCATCGTCATTTCTGCTAGCTGAGTGTATTCATCATGGGAAGGGTGGGAGAGCACGTGTGGAGCCAGGGTTGTTGTCTCTTCGTAAGGGTTTTGCAAGGCTGAGCGGATGCCCCCGCTGGATGCCTGCAATAGATCCTCCCCAAGCCACAAGCAAGATGAGTGTAAGAGATCTTATCTTGCATTTCAGTAATAGGTATCCAATTTGCTGACTCCAGTTGCCCAACTCATGTCTGATTCAGGTCTCTGGGCTTCCTGCATGATGTGGTGGGTGCGATGTCTGAGTGGCAGGCTCACGAAATGGGGGGCACATCAAAAATCCATCACCTGCACTGCCCATAACAGGCTGGAGGGTTTGATATCTCCACCCTGGAGCTGAAGAATGAGTACCTCAGTATGTAGGTTGACAGGAAAAGCAAGAGAGTCTGTCCCCAGAGAATCCAGAGCTCCCTTTTGGGAAGCCCCGTCACATACAACAGACTTTCAGTGACAGCTTTTTGATTTCCCAAGTGGGGTGTGTGGCAAGACACCTTGCTATAGCATGAGCATTTTGGTCCCTTGGCAGTATTGCCTTGCTCTTACCACCCTGAAAACTTCGTGCAACAAAGTGCCTGTGATGGGAAGATTTGGGGCTGCTGCCAGCCTGAGGAGGGGTAATCGCCTCTCTGTGTTTTCTGAGGTCCCTGGCTGACAGTAATATTCCTATTACTCCTTCTTCTCTCATCTGAAAGAGAACAAGAGCTGTGGTGGGAATGAGACTCCACTACTGGGATTTTCTGGGAGATATGAGCTTCAAGGACAATGGCATCCATTGCCTCTGTATCCCAGAAAGAGACAGAGACAACAGCTCTCTGTGGGTGGAGGGAGAGGACCTCCTACTTGTCCCTTCAGAACATCCGTGCTTGCCTCTACCTGGTGCTCCTTTCAGGTCTCATCCTGCTCTGACTGGATGCTGGCAGCAGGCAGGGCTAGGGGTTTCCTTGTCTAAGGGAAAAAGAGTATCTGACCCCAGGAGAAGGTGGCTGGGACTGGAAGCTGCTGCCAACACTGGCTCCAGATGCTGGTGGCTTGTTGGAAAGCATCTGTTCCCATTTGCCAGCTTCTCATGCCTGGCCCCCCATCCTGTGCCAGAACAGGCAGATCCTGTGGCTTCTGGCCTGGTTGTTGTCAACATCCAGCCCTCCCCTCAGATGTAAAGGGTACAGAGAGGTCTTGGACTGCCTGTCTGGGGTGGAATTGCCTCTGCCATGTACTGCTCTCTGCTTCCACAAGTTACTTTGATTTGACTGTGGGCTTCTCAAGATCAAAAACCACCCACCCTTGAGCCATTAAGCAAACTGGGACTTGGGCTTCCTGTGTCCACACACAGGAACTAAAGGATGTATTTCCAGGCACAAGATTAGCCCTGTTTCAGTGCTCCTAGTTTAGGACTGAAATTCCAAGTGTCTTCTGGATCCTAATTTGGAATCTGCTTTTGCTGACACTTCTTGGGATTTCAAGTGTGTAAATCCTCACTTTAATTCCTTCTGGGCAAGCCAAGAAAAAGAGGCCAGGGCATTTTCATAAGAAAATGTTGGCTCTTTACTCTTGGGATATTCCAGGTCAGTCACAGTGTCTGTCAACCATTGTAACTTCATGCTTGGGGAGTGAGGGAAAGAGAGTGGTTCTCACCACAACAGCTTTAAAGTTCTCTGCTTTTTCCCTCCCATGAGATCAAGACTTCCTTGAACACCCCAGAATGAGTTTAAAAGCTATTGCCTCAAACTTGCTCATGTCCCATGCCTGCTGATGTCTGTGAAGGAGCTGTCAGTTAAAGGACATTATCCCTTTCTTTGGGAGAGGGACTCCTCTGGTGGGTCAGGAGATGGGTGCCTGCTCGTGTCTCCTCAGATGCTGGGTGTTGCATCCACTGCACAGCTCAGCCCTTCTGTTTACAGCCCTGGTATCTCCACAGCTGCAGGCACTTGTCTCAGGTGGCTTGTCCATGCCAAATCCCTGTTTCAGTATGGAATCTCAGAAATGCCCATTACAATGCAGTTCCTTAATGTCTGTTTGCGAAAGGATGATGTTTAATACTTAAATTACCCAGGGGGGAAAAAAATAGGTCAGTACGGAAATTTCCCCGGGATTCGGGTTGATTTAAAATCAGCTGGAGGAATGAATGTCCTAAAGAGGACAGCAGTCTCTGTTTTCTTGAAGCAAGTGTAGACAAGCTCACTTTGCTTTTGCAGAGGTGGATTTAGGGAGCATCCAGCTGAACTGGTAGTTACAGTCCTTCAACAGCCATGGAGACACAAGAGACAGAGCATGTAGTTTGCTCCAAAGTGCTTTTAAATTTCAGGAGCCCAGTTCTCTTCTCTGAGGGTGCAGGTTAGATGGAAATCCCTGGCAGAAACCATGAGAGACCCAAGTGAGAATTAGGTCAGGGTACAGAAAATGGTGAAAAATAGGAACACCACACTACCTTTCAGATTTAACCCTCTAATACTTTCTGCCTTTGCATTTCCTGGGAAGGAGAAACATGTTACTTGAATTGGAAAATACTGAATATCCATGCTTCTATTTTTTCTACTCTCTAGCCTGAAATTATCAACAGCTGGTTCATCCCTAGTTGCACTTGTGCCAACACAAACACTTCTTTTTCTTTCTGAAGTACCTACTGACAGCAGTAGGTCCCAGCTTGGCCTTGGGTTTGCTGTGTTACCTTTTTTGAGCATTTTGGGCCCGTACTGCAATGGTGGGACTCCATTCACCTGTTTGTTGTTCTGCCATTCCTTTGCACATTTTCAGTTCACCTTTTTTGAGCAAAGGTGATCTTGAATTGGTGTGGCATTTCAGAGAGAGCCCCTGTTGTGAAATGTGGAACAGTTTTAAAGTTTCCCTGCTCCTATTGCAAATACTGGGAGTGGGGGTGGGTTACACCAGTTATGAGTAGTTGTCTCCACCTGGGATAATTGCTTTAGTCTTCCTTTGTAGCCCAACAAAGAGACGCTTCTAAAGTGATCTCATGGAACGCACATCTAAAATTACATCTAGGTAGGCTCTTTTACTGTTAAAGTGATTGTTTCTGTGCTGAGGAACACCTCTAGCTGTGGTTAGGTTGGAGAGCAGACACACTTTCCATTCTGGGACATGTCCTCACCTGGCAGGGAAAATTCCTGTCATTGCTCCTGACTCACACTTTGGGCTGGTGGAGTTTCACACCATTTCTGTGTCTTCTGCCTTTGGGGTCTTTGAACTCTCCTACTGCAGTGCACAGCAGCAGCAGTGTCTCCAAGTCAGGACTGGCTCTGCAGCTCTCAGAAGAATAGCCATCTACACAGAGCAGTTTATGGAAGAAGTCCCTGCCAAAACCCTCTTTTAGGAGCGCTGTTTGTAGTACCTTTCCCTTCAGATGTGTTATTAAAAAGCTTTCTTCTGGAGCAAGTGATGCTTTTCTAGTGTGGAGTAGTTATTCTGGCATGCAGCCACTGAGAGTGGAAAATGGTATCTCTGCAGGAATGGCATGTGATATGCATTGTTTATTCCTGTAAATTAGGACAAGCTTTGGGGTGAGGAGGAAACTAGACATGACAAGGAACCTCCAGTGGCACAGGTTGTAGGTCCATGCCCAATATAGCTCTGGGGGATCCATCCCTATGAGATACTTCTGGATGGTATTGGGCATAGACTCATCTCAGGGCACCCTTTCCTTCACTTGGTCCCAATCAGTGGACTTCACTAAGAGCTATTTTCATGGAATTTAAAATATTATTCCCATTACTGTATAGTAAATCAGGTCCAAACTCAGTTTGATGGGTTCCAGGCAACTCTTTGATGTCCCAGAAACCTAAATTAGGATTGCAGTTTCACCTTGAGTTTCTTCAAAACCAGGTGTTATAAACAACACTCAGCTGTATGGGTTATCGCTCTTTCCTGGAAGAATTTCTTCATTTTTCTAACTCAGTTTGGAGGGCTAAGCAGACCCAGACATGAAACAAACACCTGGCTCTGCAAATCTGGAGATTCAAGGCAGGATGTTGAAATCTCTGCACTTAACCCTCCAGCTAGAATGGTTTAGAAAGCTTATAAACTTCCTACCCACTCACTTCCTACTCTGCCTTGCTAGGCAAGCTATAATTTTTATTATTAATAAAATCTAATGAATATGTCACCATACTGCTCTGTCAAGTAGATCATGGGAAGAAGATGGTCAGAGCTATCTTCCAAAGGGAGATGAATCCTGCCATGTCTTGACACAGTGACCTCTCTTGGCATAATGGCTTTTGCACCAGGTGACCCTGCCATCAGTGCAACGGGTGACACATTACAGATTTGAGTGAATCACGCTCTTCTCCCTAATGGATTGCACCATCCATCCTGGGGTGAGTGAATAAATGTGGCTTGGACAAGCTGCAGAACCCACCAGTCCAGGTTTATTCATTCACTTACTTAAGAAAAAGTCTTGTTACCTTGTTAAAATTGGATTTTAATAGGAAAAATTACATTGCTGGGGGGTGATTCAGGACTCTGCAGAAGCCAAGGAGTTTATGAGCCTGAATGTATTTTGTGCCACTATAGTCAGTAGGAAAACAGTTGAATGGGAGCAGCCAGGAGTTGGTTCTTCCTTTAGAATATCACCTGTGTCTTTCCCCTGGCATGGAGTGATGAGGGACGGAGCTAAGTGGCAAGGATGAAACACAAACAGCACACTTGGAACCTGGGTGTTAGTTTTGGATCTTGTCTAGGAATAACAGCCCGAGCACACAGTGAGTTTCTTGTGGCACGTTGCATGGTTCTGCTAGAGAGAAAGGAAGGGAATAATAAAGTGACAAACATTATGGAGAAGTACTCTGTTGGACCAGGATCAAAAGGCATAGATTCAAATCCTGGATAATTCCCAGGTATGGCTGTATTTGTTGGTCCCAGAAGATACTGGAAGAAAAGGTTGAGATTTATGGCAGGAGCTGAACATAATGTTGTCTCTGACTTCCCTGCTGAGTTCAGTTTCCTTTTCTCCTGGAGTTTCCTCTGGGCAATCAGCATATTCCATAAACTGGAGTGTTACATTGCCTTGATTTTTGACACTGTACAGATTGATAGGGGTAGTTCATTCTAGGTACCTTAATACCTGATATTTGAATCATGTTGTGATTGACAAGAGAAATCCCTTGCTTGCACTTCAATAGCTCTGGCACAACTACCAGGAAGTCACGCATGAGTTTTTTGTGACAGAGTTTTGGAAATTTCTTTTCTTTGAGGCTTTGTGCTGTGAAAGAACTTCTTTGGATGTCCATGCAAGGTAACACTAAAGGCATAGACATGTTTCCATGTCCACCCAACTGTAGGAGAGCCCAGCAGGTCTGAGGTCCAGTCTTATTATTCTTAACTGCTCCATCCTACCTTGTTTACGTTTACCATCCTGTGGATTTATTCTTACCACCAGGATGGGTACAAGTACCCTGTGCACCAGTTCTTGCAGGAAATGGCCTTGGAAATCTATTGCTGCTCAAGCACATTTTTAATTGATTTGTGCTTAGATCATGTATCCCTAATTCCAGTGGACTGGTGCAGCATGGAAATTCCTGTATTGGCACAGAGTAACTCCAGCACTGTGGCCTTTCAGCTCTTGCCCACATATTGATTAGCTATTGCTTCTGGAAGGATATCCTGCTTCTTCTAGTGCTGCATCACTGTCCTTTCCCCAAGCTCCTTCCTAGATAATAACATGTCTCCCTGTTGGGAAAGCAATTGCATAAGTCCCTATTGCTCATTTTAAGTCATTGGATCGCGGGCTGCAGTGATTCAGCCTCACAACGCCCTAAGAAGGGAATCTGATATCACTCTCTAGTTTACTGACGGAGAAGCTGGGGTGTGGAAAGGTGAAGGATTTGCTTGGGGTCAGGCAGTGAGTCAGGCCCAGAGCTGGTGTCGGGGCACCCACCCCACCCCAGCTCCTCAGGCTTGCCTCTGTCTAGACTTCTCCAAGCACCAGCTTTGATGCTGGTCTTATCACCATCTTTTACCATGTCATGATTCAACCCAGCCAGCAACTAAGTACCATGTACTGCCCCCTGCCCACCCCCAGTGGGGAAGACAATGGTAAAAAAGTGTAGAACTTGTGGTTTGAGATAAGAATAATTTAATAACTGAAACAAAATAAAATATACTACTAGTAGTAATAATAATGACAAAGAAGAAGGGAAAGATAGACAGTAAACCCCAAGAAAGACACATGATAAACAACACAATTGCTCGCCACCCACTGAGGGATGCCCAGCCTGTTTGCCAGCAGTGACCAACTGCTCCTGGACAATTACCCCCAGTTTATGCACTGGGCATGATGTTCTGAGGTATGGAATAACCCTTGGGCAGTTTGGGTCATCTCCCTCCTGGCTTCTTGTGCACCTGCTCACTGGCAGAGCATGGGAAACTGAAGAGTCCTCGATTTAGGGTAAGAACTGCTGAGCAAAAACTGAAACATCAGTGTGTTATCAACATTATTCTCATACTGAATCCAAATTACTAGTAAGAAGGAAATTAAGTATTCCAGCCAAAACCAAGACATACCATCAACCTTGGAATCTCGATGTCTCCCTTCCCTTCAGCAGTTGTGAGGAAATATCTGTATCCTCACTTGTAACAGAGGGGCTCAGATGCCTCAGACAGGAGGAGTGTGCTTGGAGAACATAACACCCTCCATGCTTTTTGCTCCTCACTTTTCTCTCTCTGGTCTCGAGGCCCTGTCCTCACTGCCAGGGAAGGAATGGGAACTAGCCTACATAAATCTCAATAAAAGTACACCACAGAACATAGCGTCTGCACACTGGTGGCCACGTGTTTTAGCTTGGGAATTGCCAAAAGGGTAAAAAACCAAACACACAGCTTAATTTCTGGCCGTGATAGCTTTGATAGAGCATCAGGGTGAAAGAGTAGGGCAGAATATAAAGGAGAGGGAAGAGCGGGAGGAAGTAAGGGCCTCCATGGCTCTGGTGATGCGCTGCAAGATTATGAGGAGAGACATGTGAAGAGAAGGTTGAAGTTGGGCATCCTGAACACTGGTTTGCAAACCCTAGCCACAGCAAGCAGGCATGGGGCTGATGGAGCCCTCACTGTAGTTCAGAGGACCCCATTGATGCTGGCAGTCCCAGACTGGGCTTGAGTACAAAATAATGAGGAAAGTTTCCTGCTCCTGTAATTATGTTTGGACTTGAGTATTTCCCTGTATTTGATTCCTCACACGTTATTGCTTTCTTAGCCACATTCCTGACTGCTTCTCATGTTGGCTGCAGTTTCTGTACAAAATAAAGGCTCATTCACCACTGCACTAAAAAGCTCTGGTTTTTCCACAGGAAAGTTGATGGTTAAATAAGGGGAAGAGGAAAAGCTGGGCATCTGTGGCTTAGCAGAGAAGGCGGGGGAACAAATCAAGGAAAGGGGTCCCTTTCAGTCCTGCAAATTCAGGCCTGCTGCTCTGTGTCAAGCCCTGGTGAATCAAGGAGCCCAGGGAATTTTTATTACTCACTTAACAAAAACCAGATGCCACAAGTTGCACATGTCCTGTTAGCAGTCCTCACCTCAGATGGTACGGACTGGGATTGTTTTCATCCAGGCTATCTTATGGAATAGTCCCAGAGAGATATGGGATACTACAATGAAAAAACATCAAGGGTTGTTTCCTGTGTGGCTTAGTAAGTCTGTGGGCTCCACACTGAGGTCCTGTGATGGGGGTTGGCTCTGCACTGGGGGTCTCATGTCTTTTCTTTACAGCTTTCAGGTAGACTGGGCTGCAAGGGCTCTCCCAAAACTCTGGGATGGCAAGACAAACTGTAATGACACAAAAGAGTTTGGACACGAATGTAGATTTCCATGGAAAGAGGTTTGGTCTTTCTTCACAGTACCAGCTTCAGTTGTGTAACTGCTGGAGCTTGGGAGAGGCTTGGACTCAGCTGTGGAGTTCAAACCCTTCTGCCTCCCAGTTTTGCTGACAAAGTACCTACAGCCTCTGAATCAGCACAGGAGCAAACATCACTTTGCCATCCTGAAAGAGGTTGGGAGGGAAGGATATCTGAATGTGGGGTACCATGCTCACAGACATAGGTAAGGCGCTGCTCAGTCTATGCATTTAGCTGAAGTTGGAGAAGGGCAGATACGACCCTGCTTTTTAGGTGGTGATGAAAACAGCAGTGGCTTCAGCAGGACACATTTAATTCCGTATTTTTATGAAGCTCCTGAATCTTTTTCTCACCTATGCAAGCAATAAGGAAAATGAAAAAAACCACCCACGCTGCCTCATGCTGAAAAGCAGGAAAAAAAAGGTTGCATTTGAAGAGCTGGTGGAAGGGGTGTGGTTACTCAGGAGGTGTGTCACGCATTGATGAACTTATTTATAAGCAAAGGCAGCTCTGCTGGGGAACAAACTTTGCTGAGGCTTTGTCAGCTGCTGCTTTTTCCCTGACACCACTTGAAGAGCACCTCTACTGCGATGGGGCGGCAAAAGGACGTTCTTGCCACCATTGAGGAGCACCTGAGAATCAGAAATAAATTAGTGCGGCAAGCACTGGCTGAGTGCCTGGGGACGCTGATCCTGGTGGTGAGTGGGGGCTGTGGTGTGAGGATGCTCTCTAACCTGTGGGTTCGGGGGAAATCGTCCTGGTGAAGGGGCTGTGTTGCTGCCAGGGTTTGCATTGGGAATGAGCCCAGCTCTGGTGCAACCTGCTACAAGGGGTCTAGAGGACAGTCTCTGTGCACAGGAAAAAAGTTCATGCACATTGTTTAAGGGTGGACCTTAAGTGCTTAAGGGTTGGGGTTTCCTGCAAAGAGTGGGCTCTAAAGAGCTGGTTGGTTGTATGGGAGCTTTTGTGTATCTGTGAAGTGCAGGGAACAAAGCATCGCTCTGTAGGCAGCAAGTGTTTTGCTAGAGATCATGCAAAACTTCCTTTCTGTGTGCCCTGGAATATTTTCTTGGCTCTGAAATACTGCAAGTGTTATCATCTGAGGAAGTGAAAGCTTTTTTTTTTTTTTAATCTCACTTTGCTTTCCCCATACATCCCATAGTGAACTAGTAGCCAGAATTTAAACTGTTGCAATGTCCTTTTGCTGTCAGCTGCTGATTCCCCAGGGTCTTGTCAGTGGGGCTGCAGGATACTGTGGCAGCTCGTACCGCCAGCCAGCTGGGTCCTGGTGCTTGCTGTCAGCCCGTGTGTTTGTAAGTGGTCAGTGGAGATAAGACTCTTCTACCTGTTTTAGTGCTTAGTTTCCATAGGGGTGGAATATAAGGCATAAACCAGGACAAATGTGTGTCTAAGTGCCTTAGGTTGCAAATGTTTTGAGCGGCTGCAAGTTGCTTTGAACTTAAAGGCAGATATGAACAGCTAGGACGGTTGTGTATGAGCTGGGGAGAATCAATACTGGTGTAGAAAAACTGTGACAGGGATGTCTGGCTTACAGCATCTGCATCTGAAAATGCAGGACTGCCCAGTTGGCCGTGGGTTTGGTGCATAGATATTGAGGCAGAAATTAGTTGATGTTCGCATGATGCATATCTGCAGGTACAAGTTTCTCTGAGGTGGTGCAAACCCAGAGCAGTCCTGGAGGTTTCAGAGAAGTGACTGTGGGTTTAACCTTTTTGTAACTGGTGGCTGAACTGTTTGGAGAGAAATCTAAGAGTTGGAGGAGTTGAAGGCAGAGGAAGGCTTGATGAACCTGTGTGTGCACCTGGGGAACAACATTAAAAGACTGACGCAATTTTATGCTTTCATAAATAAGATTTTTATTTGATGATGAAGAGAAGATTTCTGAATCTTGTATGGCAGCTTAGGGGACTCTGCTAAGACTGTGTAAAATGCTACCATTTTTGAAAGAAAGCAGCTTTGCACATTGCAATGGCTTTATTGTCAGAGCAACCCAGCTTTGGTGATTTGCAAACAAGTCCTGTTGATTTTTCCAGAAAGGGTTATTTGGAATTAAGGTGGGTAGAAGGTGATAGGAAAGTGATTAACAGTTAGAAGCTTGCTATCTATGAATCACTGATGTCATTGCTGTTAGGATTGAAACAAGGTAAGTCTTGTAAGGTGGATTAATGCCTCCTGATAGGAAAGTTAATATTGCTGAGATATAAGACAAGCCTTTGCCATGTGGATCTGAGCTTTTGGAGGGGCTCATGATCCAAACCCCATTATTCCATCTTCTGGCTGTAACAGTTGGCACAACATCAACTACTTTTCCTTACAGCCTTGTCTCTCCAGGCAGAGAGGAATTGGGATCTGCTCAGAGCCTTAGGAAGTGTTTGTTCCAAAATCATAAGCAGCCTCCAGAATGAGAGTGGTAATGGGCACCCATCAGACATGCTGGATGCTACACTGGCAGAAGTGGGCAGCACATACCTTGTCCTCAGGAGTATCAAACCTGCTCTGTTTTAGTGTGTGTGTGTCTAAGTCTACAGGCAGGGCCCTCACCGTGTTCAGGAGTTCCTGAACTGGCTTTAGTGGCACACTCAACTCCATCTTGTAGGACTTGCAAACTCGCTTAGGATCTCTTGCAGCAGCTCTATTGTGGATGCAGTGCTGTGGGTACTCTGTGTCCATGTGGGAGAAGGTGGCGTGGGCTTGTGGGAGAAAGGGGAAAGTCCCAAACTCAGTGAATGCTCTTGCTTGGTCAGAAGTCCAAAACAGGCTACACAAGAGGGAATGGGTTCCAGCACTGCAAGCTTTCAATATCCAAGCCAGTCAATATCTTTCCAGCTTTGTGCTGTTTCAGTCTATTTTTATTAATGAAGGGAAACTTGTAGTTTTTCTTTACTACCACCCTGATGCCTTTTCATCTTTTTATTATATCACCTGCATGAAATAGAAATGGTCTTCAAGGTAAATTCCTTCCACTTTCAGTTGGTCTGGACAATTGTTTGAATTGGATTCTCTCCCAGGAGAAACTGTTATTTTGTACCTTGTAAAAGTCCCTGCTGCCCACCCTGCCAGCAGGGTGAGCTCTGTGTGTGTGCATTTAGATGCATTGTACCCCAGTAAACATCTGCTATGGGCTTCACACAGTAAAATGCCTGAGGAAAAACCTGAATCCCTGAAATTTTCTTCATGGGAGATGTAGTTGACTAAACACAAATATAATTGAGCAGAACACTGTCAGGGATGGATTTAAGGTTTGATATTGTTCACACAGAAATCAACTTCCTGAGCCCCAATGAAGGAGACTGTTTAAAGTTTGCAGCTTACTTTAAATTTCACAGTGTAATGTAAAACTTGTCCCACTGTGGATATTGGCACCGCTTCAGCTTCTTCCATCCTCCCTTTCACTTGCATAATGACTGCACCTCTCTGAAGCTCTTCTAGACAAAAGCTATTGCAGACCCCTGCATAGTCTTGCTGCCTGTAAGAATGAACCTAGTGCTTGATTTTATGTTTCCCATTTTTAAAATGATATTGTGAAGGTAGGATCATAAAATGTTTTGGGCTGGAAAGGACTCTTAGAATAGTGCCTTTTTTTTTTAAGATAAGAAAAATAATCCAGCTCAGGCAGCCAAGCCCTGAAGAGTGCCAAGGCAAGTTGCTGTCTACTTGCAAGCCACTTTTGCTCTGTAGAGCACCTTGCACAACTTTTATTTAGTCTGTGGGTTGTGTCTCTATTGTTGCAAAAATAGTAATGATGATTCTACATACACTTCCTTTGATACTTAAATTGGCATTTCCCCTCTTCAAAATTCACTTTCTGAGTGGCACTTTAGGCTTGAACTTAATACCTGTGTTGGAAGCACCACTTGCTGGCAATCGTTAAGCACTACAAAAGCTGAAGGCATTTTCCCAGTCCCTTGCTGTTTGTGTTATTACTGTAGCAACTCACTATAGCCAGATTTCCATGGTGGGTCTCTGTGCCTCTCTTAAGGCTCGGTCTGTTTGCCTTGCTCTGCTAGCTGTAAATACCAAAGCTGGCTCTGTTTGTCTTTTACATTTGCAGGAGAAGTAATGTGTTGATTATGACTGATTTCCGAGAGGCACTCACTGTGATTCACTGCTGTAGAGGCACAAAGAAAGAACAAAACAATTCCTAATTGCTTTTCAATCGGTTCTGCCTTGACTT